>WTXL01000275.1:0-24900 GCA_022376525.1 Russula vinacea | reverse complement strand
AAGCGCCCATGGACGCAGCACAAAAACCCTCTACGCAACAAGGCAGTACTCTTCCGCCTGAATCCTTATGCCAAGACACTTCGCCGTCAGGAGCTCCGTGCGTAGCTTGTTCTGTGTCATTTACTTCTGCAGTCTGATGTGTTATCCGTGCAGTGCGTCAGGAGCGCGTGAAGAAGACAAGGAGAAAAAGCCGAAGAAGAAGGCGCATGCCGCGTCGAAAGCGTTCCTTTCAACACTCTTCGCTCCCTGATTGCAGTTATTAAGGCCGTAGTTATTGAGGATATGTGCTCTACCAATGCATACGTATACATTCACATGTCAAGCCATATCCGTCGCTATGCTGCCATGCCGGAAACATGATGTTCAACTTTGTGATAAACATGTTCCAGTATTTCTACCCCTCTCCTGGCGCAAATCAGAACAGAAATCTGTTCGGATCAATTCGTTGCCGGATGTGATTGTGGCGGTATGTGTTGGCGCCTCTTTGCGGTGTGTAAAACATCAGCTGGCGACCAGTCCCCTGTCGATAATCTTATAGGCTCCACGGCTTGCGATCGGCCTGGGTCCGTACTTCCGTGAGACATACACTAATGGGTCATTCAGTGTTAACCTATATGTAATTATACGAGATGGCAGTGTGGAGCATGGGGGATTGCACAGAGTACAACGTGGGTGACAACTACAAATGCGACAAAGATAGCGATATTGGTGAGATTATAAATAGTGCTATACGAGCGGATGTGCGTATGGTGAAGTTAAAGAAGTAGGTACGGCTAGGGCCGGTTGTGGATCAGAAGACATCAGAATAAGTTTTCGTTATCTTTCTCGCGTGAGCAATAATGGAATGGCGATGTTTTGAGGGTTTCGGGATGAGAGGAGCGAGAGGGTTAGTAATAGTCCTTCCGCTTGTAGTGTTTTGATGGATGTTGTTGCTGGGTTGCCAAGGCTGTTGCTCCTTGCCGAAGCCCGGGCTTGTGGAAGAGAGGCATGTCCATGCACGGACAACGCTACGCAGGCGATCTACAGCAACGGGAACAAAAAAAAAAAGAGGGATCCTCGATCGTCAGCCGGTGCGCGGAACGGAACTCGGAACAAAAGAGGAAAAAAAAAAACAATAATAAAATAAAGTACGCACCCTTTGCTCGACGCCGGGCACAGGCGTGCCGCGTGAGTTCCCGTGCAGTCTCAATGCTCCACCGCACCGCAGGCACGCATATGCTCCGGCCCCAACTGCGTGGATGTGCAGGTGGAAAGTGAGCGCGCGTACGCCGCCCAGGAGCGAATCGCAGCCTCGTCGTGGCAGCGTATTAGTCCGTCCGTGCGCGAGGTATGGAGCATAGCTAGCGTCGCCTCTTCCCTCTGTATACATGCATATATCAACATTTATGCGTACGGGAATCGGGGAATCCGAAATTGGGGCGCAGAGAGGGAAGACAGACGTACCGCCTCTTCGAGCTCGTCCGTGATCGAGGGCCGGCGTCGGACTTGCGGAGGCGTCACTGCTCGCGTGGGCCGGCGCTGGAGAACCTGGCTCTCTGTCGTCTCGAAACATGTTAGGCTCGTTGGTGTCGTCCGGAGCGTCGAGTCGCTCGTGGGGAGACGCTCGCCTTCCCTGGCGCCTGCGCCTGCATCGTCATTATTGTGAGGCGTGGAGCCGCTTCCTCCCGCGAATCGACCATCATCGGGCTGCTCGTCGCCATTGCCATTGCCATCATCGCGGAATTAGCAGCGGGCATGCGCGCGGGCGCGGACAAGGGCCCCTGCTCCGGAAACTTGTGGAGTGCGAACATGAGCGGGGCAGGCCGCGGCGGGAGGGGTTTCTCGTATCCGTCGACCTGCATCGAGATCGACTCGTCGTTTTCCTTCTCCCTTCCCTTACCCATGTCCATCGACAAGCCGTGCTCCTGGTCCCGTGAGTATCTTCGGATTCTAGCCCATTGCGGACCGTGGTGGTAGTGGTGGCGGCGGTGGTGGCGCTGTTGGTGTGGGTGGCGGTAGCAGGATCCGCGGGGTTCGCAATCGGTGCTGGTCCGCCACTCGTCCTCTCTAGCGCCTCGAGCGCTGCCCACCTCGCGCGCACGCGTGCCGCTACGTCCTCCGCCGCGCTGAGCTTGCGCCGACGCGGCGCCATCAAGCTCCTGGTGCTGTGAATAGACTCTGCGGACGATGTTGCGCTGCTCCGGCTGCTGCCTGGCAGCACCGTCGCGTAGCGCTTATGTGGGTTGTATTGCTGATGCGGCTGATGGTATGCTGGCATCTGGCGGCGCGGCGGCTGATGGGGAGTTGCGGCGGAGCCGAGTTGGGGTGGAGAACCGAATCGGTTGGTCTTGCATTTGGGTGGATGAGGGCAAACGGCGTTCGGCGCTCGTGGCTCATGTTTTTGTGCCGGTGGCTGGGTGGGAAGGAAGAGGAGCAGGGTGGAGGGGGAGGAGGGGAGGAAGGATGGAAGGATGGAAGGATGGGAAGAAGGCGAGAAAAGGCGGGGAGCCTTGGGAGGGGAGGGGATCAAGGCAGGAGCGTGGGTGTTTTATGAGGCGAAACAATGTGGTCAGATGAAAACCACACCCCCAATGTGGTTTTGAATGCAGGTCCGCCGCAGGAGACACGCAGTCTTGTTGTCAACGCCCCGATCTGGCAAGGGGGCCCAGAACCTTGGCAGTATCCGGCGATAAAACTAGACAGATAATGCAGGCTGTCAAAGGCGCAATTCCTCATGGCATTGGGGGGTGTAAGCGTCGTCCCAAAACACTCCGACACGGCCACGAGCTGGAGGCGTGTTGCATCACGTGATGGGCTGCGATTCGTCGGCGAAGCGCGCGGCAAAAGTCTAGGGTGACGGGACGACGTCAGTGGCGAATGGGAATGTTCATCAAATACAGGACCGAAATGGTGCAGAGAAGAAGAGACGACTGATATCCCGTGCATGTCGGCCATAGGGTATTGGGGCGCAGCCAGGGCAACATGCCAGCTGTGTGATGCCGCGCGGTGCGTGCACGAACCGCACCAGTCAGAGGCTATACAGTGAAAGTTTCATGTCCTCGGTGAGGCAGGGCATCCCAGATCCCTACAGTAATACCTGAAACACGCTGGGCAAGAAAATCTGATGTCCGAGATTACTTTCGATTCCTGAAAGTGGGAAAACGTCTCCGTGCTCGTTCGTCCGACCGGCCCATAATAGTTCTTTGCTGCGACAAAGGAAGAAAGTAGTTTGTGTGTGATAAGGCGGGGCTGAGGTGCCGTAAGGAGTGGGAATCCAGGTGCATTTGGTGCATGGACTGCGTAATTGATGGTGTACAAGTCGAGTGCCATCGATAGATTATCCATGTCGCTGGGTAGGACGGCATTTCTATAACCTAACGGGGCCATCGTAAATGGTTCTATCACCGATCGGAGGTCAGCCTGTGCATTTTTTCATCCTTGACGGATAGACTGGCGCAATGATCTTGGTTGCCTCTCCTGAACTAAGCCCGCACTTCCATGGAAACGCGCCCACGGCCTTCGAATCTTTATCGGGGCAAACGGGTGACTTTGAGAGAGTAATGTCCCCACTTCTGCACTGTCTGAATCCCACTCAGTTCTTGGCAATCGAGGATGTAGGCTCTGCTTATTTGACAGCTGTCACTGGGCTTGCAATATCCTACATAAGAAGAGCTTTTCCTGGGTCATTGACACGGAGAGAGCGTGAATCGGATGCTTCATTGTCAAGGGTTTAGCTCACCTTACGGAAGGCACTCATGCAAAAGGTGGTGGATTGACGGCATGATCATAATAAACGTACAGTAGTCAACTCATCTGACCACCCAACTCCGCCGCATGTACTCTTCGTGCGGCTGCTTCCTTTGCTTCTGAAAGTGGCCTCCTCCATTTCGGTGAAGGTGGATCCCACACACCAAGTTCCTTCTTAAGCTCCTCGAGGTCCTGTGCCCACCGCTCCTCCCAAAACACCGTGATCATGCTCTGCGCTGCACTCCCGCAGCGCAGTGCCCACGGCACGTACTCCGAGAGGAACCGCGCGCGCTTGGCGGCATTCAGGCGGACCACAGCGGCAACTGACAGCGCCGCTGATGGCAATCCGAGGTTCGCGAACTCGAAGACCTTGAGAGCGAGCTCATACTCTACCGAGACAGGCAAGCCGCATAGAGCATGGTAGAAGTCGTGGCACTCGCGGTACCGCTGCATGACGTATGCAAGCTCGGGGTCGTCAATGTATTGCACCTGCGTTGAACAACGTAAGCACAAGGGCGGTGGCCCCATCGTACGACAGATATGGGAGTGAGACGCACTGGATCACGCGTGTCGGGGGTGACACCGCAGCGCTCGAGCCAGGTCACGTAGGTGTGTCCAAAGGTATTCTCGGGCAGACGCGCGAGAGCCGTCATGTCGATAGTGCTGGTGTTGATTCGCGGCCGCTCCTTCAGGATACGACGTCCTTCCGCACTCTCAAGCATGCGGTCTAGCAGACGTGGAAGCACGGGTCCCGCCGTCGTCTCTCCGAGAGCTGCCACCATATCTACGAGATGCTTGTTGACATCATAACACAAAAAAAAAATCAGGATAATGCCACTTACCTGCTCTGCGGGGGTCCGCAAGGGACATAAATGCTGAACCGACAGCTAGAAATGCATTCTCGAACGAGTTGAGGGGATGTGTCCTGGATATGCGGGTTCGGATTTTACAGAACGCGTGTGCCTAGGACTAAGACGGTGCAGGATGGGGGTCGTGAGCACGGTGAGAGGCAGCGACCGTCGAGGGATGCGAGTGGCAGCGAGAAGAGACATCGTTGCTGCGCTCTTTGACGCGTCACAACTCACAAACAAGGCGCGTCCAAACTCGGACAGTCGACCTCAGAATAGGGTTAGGGTACACCTTTTGGACAAGATTTCAAAGTCCGCTAAGACTGCTTCAAACCAGACAATGAGCACCAGCAATACCGAAACACAGGTCGAGGCACCAACGGCGAAGGCAGTCGTTCCAAAGCAAAAGAAACTAAAGCCTGCACGGAAGCAAGTAAAGCCCGGTGATGTTGACAAAGAAACTGCCCCGCAGACGGGGAAAGAGTACAGTGCGTGTCCCACCTGAGTTCCTACACTCTAGCGCATGCTCACTAAATGGTAGACATATGGTATAACAAGTGGGCCGGTGGTGACAGGGAGGACAATTACTCCAAGTACGTATCCCCCTGCTTTGGTTTGGCTTCCATCGTGGGCTAATTTGTGACAACCTTGCAGTAAAACAAAATCTCAGACGCGCTGCCACATCAAGAAAGATGCCGGTTTGACGCGCGCAAACACAACCGGCATACGTTACTGTTGTCTCTTCTTTGCCCGCGGATGCTGTCCCTATGGGTGGGAGTGCGAGTACCTGCACACGCTCCCAGACCCAGAACGCGCGTTGCCCGATTCGAGCAAGGACTGCTTTGCACGCGACAAGTTTTCCGACTATCGCGACGACATGGGTGGTGTCGGTACTTTTACACGACAAAACCGCACTCTTTATGTTGGGCGTATCAAAGAAACGGGAGCGGGTCCTGAGACGGAAGAAGTCGTAAAACGACATTTCAAGGAATGGGGCGAGATCGAACACAGTGCGTCCTCATTTACCTTCAACAGTCATTATCATTTTAAACAAGCTTTTTTCCTTCTGTTCCGCAGTACGTGTCCTCCAATATCGCTCGGTCGCGTTCGTCACCTACGTCTCGGAGCACCATGCCCAGTTCGCCAAAGAAGCGATGGCCTGCCAGTCCCTAGATAACGACGAGATTCTCAATGTCCGTTGGGCGACGGAAGACCCGAACCCTACCTCCAAGGTAGCGGAAAAGCGCCGCCTTGAGGAGATCGGTCAGGCCGCCATCCGTGCCAGGATGGACCCGCGCGTCGTTGACGCTATGCAGGCCGTTCGCGCGCTCGAAGAGGGACGCGAGTACAATGCGGAGGATAGTATTATGGACGAGGATGTTGAAACGGGAGGTGACGAGCCTGAAGGGAAGCGGAGACGAATCGATATGCCTGAGACGGGGCAGCCCGAAGGAGCGGAGGAGTTGTCTGAACCGCAAGAGCTGGAGCCGGAGAGACCTCGGGGATTGCTAAATGCCGAGACACTGGAGAGCCTTCGTTATTTCTCTGAACTGCGACGGCAGAACGGCGCCGCGCCCGCTCCTCCACCTGCACCCTCAAGCAAGGTTCAGCGACCACCTGCCGCAGGCTTAGGACTCGGCGATTATGGGAGTGACGATGAGGACTAGTAGATGTTTTGTGTTCGTTACTGTACTCGGAATTGATTCATCACACAAGACCAACCCGGGGAGCTCCGGCAATCCATCGAATAGCTACAATATGTGCTGTACAACGTGCAAACATCCATGCTTGAACACCATCGGATCAGCGCGACAGATCACTCGATCACAGACCGTCGTTGTCGATCGCGAGCAAACGAATCCGCTCATTCTCCGCCGCAAAATCCTCGTCCTCCTTCTGACGCCGGTACTTGGAAAGGTCGAAGTCGTCTCCCTCTCCATCCTCCTCGTCCGAATCCTGGAACCACTCTGGGTTGTACTGGAACAGATCGCGTCCGCTCATCCCGCTGTTCTTGCCCGCCGCCGCCTGCGAGGCCTTCGCCTTGCGCTGCGCGTCAGCCTCGGCTTCCTTCTTGTTCATCCGCGTCTGTTTCCACTTGGCGAACGACTCGCGCGTGACGGGCGTCAGGTTCGAGCCGAGTTTGTGTCGCTGCGTATTGTGGTCATCACGGACCGGAATGAATGGCTCTGGCGTTATAGTTATTTGTTGGGGATTGTACACGGACGCACCTCTACTTCTAAGAACTCCTCCAGGCTGATCATGTTCGCCTTCTCTGCTTCCTCGAGCGCCTTCCTCTGGGACTTGAGGACGAATCCTGGTGGGAGCGCGTGGCGGTATTGGCATGATTCCCCGTTGGGGCATTGCCAAAACCATCCGAACCTGGAGAAATGAGAAATGGGAGGAATGAGAAAATCCGACTGACGGATGAAGGGGCGGGGGCCCTCCCTCTCACTTTTGTGTCTCGACGGCCTCAATGAAATACTTGCACACGATCTATAAGGAAGGGAAAGAAGTCAGGAGTGTGAGAAAACGAAAGCAAGACACCGTACTTCTGTGGTTGTCCGTGGGTTCCCCTGCTTGGATAAGATAACACTCCGTAGCTTCTCCTCGTCCCATTTGTCCATAGTGTCTGTGGGCGGCATCTGTGATTCAACACCGGGCAAACTTATCTATCACAACCCACAACGCACCTGTGAGCTTGTCCTCCCTACCATCGTCGTATAGATTCCTCTTCTCCACTCTCCGTCCCACATCCCGGTCATGGCTGAACTTGCACTTGCTGCCCTTCTCGCAGCGCCCCGCCTTGAAAAACTCACACAGCACCGTCTTGGGGTCCACGCCAAAGGGCACCTTCTGCGCCGTCTGCACGGGCTTGAGGAGCTCCGCCTCCTCCTTCCGGCGCTTCTCCTCCTCGGCCTTCGCCTTCGCTCGCAGCTCCTTCTCCCTCTCCTTGGCGAGCGTTTCGGGCGACTTGCCGGCCAACGCGGCCTGCGCCTGGATCTGGGCAACCTGCTTCTGCACCTTGGCCGACTTGTTTTTCTGTTTAATGATTCGTTTTTTTAAAAGCGCTTGTCAGTCCGCGATGTGTTGGGGAACTCGTTTAGCCAAGAGGTGGAACGCACGTTCTTCATGCCGAAAGTCTACGTGTTTTATCAGCACTGGAAGAGGGCGATGAGCAAAAGATCCGGCTCGCCTTGTCGACTTTGACCTTTGAAGAGGATGAGCCTTGGGGCTGTTGCTTTTTCGGAGCCATGTTTGATGAATCTGCACTGTACTGTACGGAGGTGACACTTGTCGGTAGATTTGGGTTAGGGTTGGGCATAGCTCCACGTGCCGACAGTATAAGTGTAGCATTGCCAATTTACGTCAATACTGTTCGCAACTGT
This sequence comes from Russula vinacea, assembly GCA_022376525.1. NCBI lineage: Eukaryota > Fungi > Basidiomycota > Agaricomycetes > Russulales > Russulaceae > Russula > Russula vinacea. The sequence goes on along the minus strand of WTXL01000275.1, from coordinate 16,940 downwards.
TCGTGGCATTTTTCCAGCCCGTTTTATTACCGTGATGACAATCTTTTTGTATCTGGATGATTTTATTAACTTTGCAACCAACCGACTTGGACCGCAGTGGCAGCACCGGCATTCAAGTATCGTTGTGTCAGTTCAGTGCGGACTTTGTGCGGAAACAACCTTCTTATCCTGGATCATCAAGGACTGCTGCTGTATCTTGTTGCCTACGTGGGAGTGCGGTTATCTGATCTCGCCATATACTCCTTTGTGACCTGCTCCTTTGACGTGTAACTAACTGCTTGTTGGTTGTTTCGTCTATCCAATCCCTGTTCTTATTATGCTTGCTACAATTGACCAAGTCTCCGACCAGTCTTTCGACTACATCATCGTCGGTAAGAGCTCTCCTTGTCTATTTTAATTTGTTAAATGAATCTTCGAACGTCTCAGGTGGAGGGGTATGACTATAACTCAGCCTTGGCTTCGATGGCCGTGCACTGACATCCTGTCGTAGACGACGGGCCTCGTTGTCGCTACGCGCTTATCTGAGGACCCTTCTGTGTCCGTTCTGGTCCTGGAGGCGGGTGCCTCCAACTTGAACGATCCAGAAATCCGTATGATCTTAAGGTTTAGCCCATCGATCCTCACTCATGCAGTGTATCATCATCTGTGTATACAGTAATCCCGGCCATCTTGATAAGCCAACTAGGTAAACCCCAGTATGATTGGATGTTTCTTTCGGTAAAGTGCATCGTACTCGATTCCTCCTCGTTCTAAGTTTAGGGTAAGGCGCCCCAAGCGAATGCTAATGGGAAGTCTGTGTACTGGCCAAGGTACGCTCAGCCCGCCCGAAGCGTGTCACTGGTCATTTATCCCAGCACAGAGGAAAGGGTCTTGGAGGAACCTCATCAATCAATACCTTCTTATTCCACCGTCCTGCTGCCCCAGATATAAATGGTTCGTCGTCGGCTGAAGTAACAACAAGGGTAATGTATTTATCGTTCACTGAAAAGCATTTGAGACGCTAGGGAATAAGGGGTGGAACTGGGAAACATTAAGGAGGTATTACACCAAGGTGGAGAAATTTCTCGTCCCTGAGGTAAAGGACGACACGGTGAAATTTGACGTGCGGGAACACGGACTTGAAGGCACGTCACTCTCACTACATACGGACACATCGACCAACTTCTCACAGGTACTCTGGAGGTGGGATATGCTACATTGCCGTCTGGCTACGAAAAGCTTTTAGTCGAGGCTCTTCAGAAGCTCGGAATCAATCTAAACGCGGAACCAGTACTGTAATTCTCCACATCCGTGTGAATTTATCAACTGATAATACATTACATTAGTTTTCTGGAGACGTAAGCTGAATGGCTTAGAAGCAATTGCTCCATCTCATATCTCTCAGACTACAGGAATATGGTCGAGCCCCCTCACGATTAGCCCCAGGACCCGGAAGCGATCATACTCTGCAAATGTCCGTAATATTTGCTCAGTGGCTTCTCACGACAAGCTTATTTCCTTATCGAAGATGTATTATGAACCGCATGCTTCCCGAAGCAATCTTACTGTCCTGACATCTGCTCATGTCACGAGGGCCTCGCTGTCAAAAGCTGCCAGCGGAGATGCGACAGCTGACAGCATCAGCTTCGTTTACGAGGGCAACGAGTACAAAGTGTATGTTAGAAAGGAGGTTATCTTTTCTGCTGGGTATGCAAGTCGTTCACCTTGGTGCGTGGATAAGATTGCGCTGACTAGCATCTGGCTATTGTAGAGCAATCATGTCCCCCCAGGTAACCGTGGGAGTTCCGCCATGGGTCACTATGCCTCATATTAGCGTAGCTCCTAGAACTCTCGGGAATTGGTGACCCAGACGTGTTGAAAAATGCGGGCGTTGAAGTAGTGGTCGATCTTCGAGGTGTTGGAAACAACGTCCAAGAACACTGCTTTACAGGGATAACCTATCGTGTGCCGATTTCGTCTTGACCCGTGACCATGATGCTGATGATTTCAAACAGAGGTAAAGGAAGAGTTCGAATCGGACATCTTAACAGGTGATGCCCTGGGGGATCCGGACGAACTTCGGAAACAAACAGAGCTTTAGTGGGTGCTTTCCATTCACAGCGTTTGGTTCCTCGTTGAATGCAATTCCAAGTCATGCCGGGGAAAGGGGGCTTTTCGACGTGAAGTCCTCAATTTGGCCCTTTTGCCACTTTCTGCATTTTCTCCGGACGCACAAGCCTTGCAGGAGAAGTATCTTGCCCCGATTCAAGCTCGCATTGATGGCGGCGACTGCCCGCCTGGGTTGCGGAAGCAGTATAAGTTGCAATTGGAGCAAATCAAGGCACGAATTCCGAGCCACGAAATCGCCTTGCTTCACTTCCATGGAAAGTGGTTAGGTAAGTGTGATATAGGAAGCCCACCCGGCTCCACTCGGCTCTACTCACCTCACCAACAGTCCCCGATCCTAAGAAAAATATGCAACTTTCTGGTCTGTATTGAATCATCCTTTCTCCCGTGGTTCCATTGTACGCATCCGGAATCTACGCTCCTCATCGTGAGCGAACGCTCAACCTTATTTGCAGCATATCAAATCCAATAACCCCCTCGAACCCCCTGTGATTGACCCACATTATTTTGAAGAGGAATATGGTAAAATCTTCTCGCGTGATATGACCGAGAATCCTTGTTTACTTTGGCTGTCAAGACCTCCGATCCTTTGCGGAATCAGTAAAGTTCACTCGGCGAATTGCACAGCAGGAACCCCTTAAGAGGATTTTCAAAGGCATGTATCTGGTAATCTGATCATATCAGTCTGGAATGACCCATCGTTGTTTCTCCTTTAGAAGAAGAGGTGTTCCCGGGCCCATCAGTACAAACTGATGAGGAAATCATTGGTGCGTTTACTAGTGTTCTTGTTCAACATTTTCCATGGACGGATAACGTCGCTTAGGATTCCTGAAGGAGTATATAATGTCCACTGCCCGTGAGTCACACGATCAATTCAGCATTGGACGGTCTATTAAATCAGTTTTCTAGATACGACCGGGTCTTGCTCGATGCTCCCTCGAGAGGACGGGGGGGTTGTGGACAATAAGTTGAAGGTGAGTCTACGATATCAAGCACCCGTCACTATCTGCCGATACACTGGCCCATAGGTATACGGGACGACAAACGTCCGGGTCATGGACATTTCAATTATTCCTCTTCATATCGCGGCACACCCGCAATGTACGCGATATTCATTATGCCCTTGTTTGAGAGCACTCACTTATTGTACCCGTGCTATACACAGCGACTGCGTATGCCATTGGAGAACTAGGGGCTGATATTATCCGAAACCGCGTCGATTTTTGAGCTGCCAAGCCGGATGCGGAATGGTATCTCGGCAGCGACTTGCTGTCTGCCTTTAGTGCCACGATGGAAAATACTCCTGTTACGATCTTTTATGATGGCTTGGGCTGGGGAATTATTACAAACGCAGACGAAAATGGGACGAAGATTTTTCTATCGTACTATTCCGCCTCGGTATCGCCAGCTTGGAAGCAACGAGCGTAGCTGGACTTGGCAACGAAGTGAGCGGCATCGCTCTCACCGATCACGCGGAGACCCTGAAGCGTCAAGTGCAATATGGTGAAGCCGAGATGAATCGTTTCGGTGTATCGTCTATTACACACACAACAGAATACCACGGAGGTCGACGCACACGAAAGGATGGCTTCTCCAATGAAATTAGGCGCGTCAGGGTCGGCTCTCCCTCACACAGCGACTCTATGGTCGATTCAATATGGTTCCACGAGTTCTAAGAACTTATCATACGGGCGGGCGTGTAAGCGGCGATGTGCGTACAGCTGTTCTACTTGGGCGTTTCCTCCCGTTATCACTGGCCGACTATAAACCCGACGGTAGTGCGAAGGAACGGGAGATGGCGTCCGAGTCGCAGAGTGGGGCAGGTTTCGGAGAGGCGACAACGAACGCCTTTGAGGGACTCTTGCATCGCATAAGGTGATTTCTCGGACCAGGTGGAATAAGCCAGAGCACGATTAGAAACGCATGTGCAACGTTGTTGATTGTGGGCCTCGGCTGAGCGTTGTCGAAATTGAAGTTGCTCTCCAACGTTTAGCTCAGGCATCCCACTGCCAGTGGGATGCCTACTGTATCACGTGCGCCTAACTACAAGTGTCGCACTCTAACTATCCTAGGTGCGCTTGCACTTCAAACAGATCTCATCCCCAGCTAAAAATGCGCAGATCGGAACAAATACGTATGGTTAAATACGCAGCTATAGATATACATTTATTCCATCCGATTAGAAAGTTGTAAAAAACAAAGGACTATAACAAATGGAAATTCATATCAGAGCAAGATCGATAACTTTGCAACAATTGCCAACATGGGGGCGGAAGTAGGTGCAACGACATCAACCTTCCCATACACGCCTCGCATGCAAGCCTATCTTCACGCGACGCGACGCGGACCGGTAGCTCATGCCGCTGATGAAGCCGCCGCTAGGGATTTTTGAGTGCAGATGCTGGCGCAGAGTATGATGAATTGATTGAATCGCTCAGAATCGGGTCCGCGCGCTAGTTGCACGTCCGACTCGGAGGCGAGCTCGCAACGACCCTCCCAAAGTGAGCTAGCGATTGTCGGGCCCACAAGTCTCATCATCGACCCGACAATATCCTGTGTGTTGGTGGGTGGGCAATTTGAAAGAGGTAGTGGGGTTCTTGAACCTCCCGAGAGATGGTGCGGATGAGTTGGTGCGGGAGGGGGGAGGCTTGGGGGGAGGCGAAAGAGAAACATGTGTCACGTGCCGCCCTCACCGACATTGTGTACCGTAGTTCTGGGCATTCGCTCGTTCCTCGCTTCGGCTCAGAACACCGAACAGCGCTCAGGCGCTCAGCGCTCAGCGCTCAGCACGCAATCGTCAAGCCGATGTGTCGGACCTAAGGCCTAAGGCCTAAGCGCTAGTAAGCGCCTAAGGCCCAAGGGCTTTTATCTTGTGATTCTTGTCACATGCCGTTTTCTGATTCCTACTCCCTTGTGACCCTCTCCTCTGACGCATAACTAATTGCTTGTTGGTTATCCCTTTATCCATCCTTGTTCTTATGCTTGCTACAATCGACCAAGTCTTCGATCAGTCTTTCGACTACATCATCGTTGGTATGAGCTCCAGTTGTCCATCTTAGTTCGTTTGATAATCCTCGAGCGCCTCAGGTGGGGGGGTATGACTATGACCACAACTCGAGTTACTCAACCTCGGCTTCGATGGCCGTGCACTCACATCCTGTCATAGACGACGGGCCTTGTTGTTGCTACGCGCTTATCCGAGGACCCTTCTGTATCCATTCTGGTCCTGGAGGCGGGTGCCCCCAACCTGAACGATCCCGAAATCTGTATGATGTCAAGTCATAACCTATCGATCCTCACTCATGCCGTGTATGTAGTAATTCCGGCCATATTTGGAAGCCAACTAGGTAAACCCCAGTATGATTGGGGATTTTTCTCGGTAAAGTACATCTCACTCGATTCCTCCTCGTCCTAATTTAGAGCAAGGTGCCACAAGTGAATGCTAATGGGAAGCCTGTGTACTGGCCACGGTACGTCAAGCCCACCCGAAGCGTATCGTTGGTAATTTATCCCAATACAGAGGGAAGGGTCTAGGAGGATCTTCCTTGATCAATACCTTCGTGTACCACCTCCCTCCTGCCACAGATATAAATGGTTTGTGATCGTTTGTGATCGGCTAAAGTAATAATAAGGGTAATGTGCTTATCGTTTACGGCAAAGCGTTCGAAAAACTAGGGAATAAGGGGTGGAATTGGGAGACATTGAAGAGGTATTACACCAAGGCGGAGAAATTTCTCGTCCCCGAGGTGAAGGACGACACGGTGAAATTTGACGTGCGGGAACATGGACTTGAAGGCACGTCGTACTCACTACATATCCACATATCGACCAACTTTTCTCAGGTCCTCTGGAGGTGGGATATGCTACATTGCCGTCCGGCTACGAAAAGCCGTTGGTCGAGGCTCTTCAGAAGTTTGGAATCAATCTTAACGCGGAACCGGTATTGTACCTTTCCACACTCGCGTGAAACCATTAACCGACAATACATCAGTTCTCTGGAGACGTGAGTTGAACAGCGCAGAAAGGAATGGGACGATCTCATATCTCCCAGACTGCAGGATCATGGTCGACCCCCCTTACAATTAGCCCCAGGACCCGGAAGCGATCATACTCTGCAAATGTCCGTAATATCTAGTACTCAGCAGTTTCTCACCACGAGCTTATTTCCCAATTGAAGATGTATTATGAACCCCATGCTTCCCGACGCAATCTTACTGTCCTGACATCCGCTCATGTCACGAGGGCCACGCTGTCAAAAGTTGCCAACGGAGAAGCGACAGCTGAGAGCGTCAGCTTCATTTACGAGGGCAACGGATACCGGGCGTTCGTTAAGAAGGAGGTTATCTTGTCTGCCGGGTATGCAAGTCATCCACCTGGGTGCAAGGGTAAGACAGCACTGACTTACATCTGGCTATTTTAGAGCAATCATGTCCCCTCAGGTAATCGTGCGAGTTCTCCTATTGATCACTAAGCCTCATATAGGCACAGCTCCTAGAGCTCTCAGGAATTGGTGACCCAGACGTGTTGCAAAATGCGGGGGTTGATGTAGTGGTCGATCTTCGAGGTGTTGGAAATAATGTTCAAGAACACTGCTTTACAGGGATAACCTACCGTGGGCCGATTCCGTCTTGCCCTGTGACCATGATGCTGAGGATTTCAAACAGAGGTGAAGGAAGAGCTTGAATCAGACTTCTTGTCACGTGATGCTCTAAGAGACCCAGATGAACTTCGGAAACAAACAGAGCTCTAGTGAGTGCTTTCCATTCACCGCGCTTGATTCCTTCTCGTTGAATGCGATTCAAAGTCATGCCGGGGAAAGGGGACTTTTAGACGCAAAGTCGTCCATCTTGACATTTTTACCACTTTCCGCGATTTCTCCGGATGCACAAGCCGTGCAGGAGAAGTATCTTGCCCCGATTCAGGCTCGCATTGATGGCGGCGACTGCCCACCTGGGTTGCGGAAGCAGTATAGGCTGCAACTGGAGCAAATAAAGGCACGAACTCCGAGCCATGAAATCGCCTTGTTTCAGAGTATTGGCATGTGGTTGGGTAAGCGTTCATTGCCTCGGAAGCCCACCCAACTCTCCTCACCCCCACCGATACTGTAGTCCCAGATCCTAAGAAGAAATGTGCAACCTTCATGTCTATGTCGAATCATCCTTTCTCCCGCGGTTCCATTGTGCGAATCCGGGATTTGCCATTCATTGTGAGCGAATGTTCAATTTTATTTGTAGCATATCAAGTCTAGCAATCCCCTTGAACACCCGGTCATTGATCCACATTATTTCGAAGAGGAATATGGTGAGTCTTTTTCATGCGACCTAATTGAGGATCCTTCATTCGCGTTGGCTACAAAGACGTCCGATCCATTTTGGAGTCGGTAAAGTTCACTCGGCGTCTTGCACAACAGGAACCCTTCAAGAGCATTTTTAAAGGTATCTAGTTAATCTAGTGATATCAGTCTAGGGTGACCGATTGTTGTTTCCCCTTTAGAAGAAGAGTTGCTCCCGGGCCCATCAGTACAAACTGATGAGGAGATCATTGGTGCGCTTTCTGGTGTTCCTGTTCAACCTTTCACATACACCGATAACGCCGCTCAGGGTTCTTGAAGGAGCACTTCATGTCCACTTCCCGTGGGTCCACAATCGATTCGGGATTGAACGGTCCATTAAATTAGCTCTCTAGATGCGGTCGGATCCTGCTCGATGCTCCCTCGAGAGGACGGGGGAGTTGTGGACAATAAGCTGAAGGTAAGTTTATGGTATCATTCACCCGTCGCTATCCGCCGACGTACTGGCCCATAGGTATACGGGACGACAAATGTCCGGGTCATGGACCTTTCGATTATTCCTCTTCACATTGCAGCACACCCGCAAGGTACGCGGTATTTATTGTGTGCCTATTTGAAGGCACGCGCTTATCGCCCCCGTTCTATACGCAGCGACTGCGTATGCTATTGGAGAACTAGGAGCTGATATTATTAGAAGCCGCGTCGATTTTTGACTGGACGCGGAATGGCATCCCGGCACCGACTTGCTGTCTGCCTTTAGTACCACGATGGAATATACTCCTTGTTAGATATCTTATGTAGCTTGGGTTGGCCATATTACAACCGCAGACGGAAAGAGGAACTTATCATGCGGGCGGGCGTGTAAGCGGTGTGGTGGTAACGCTGTTCCACCTGGGCATTTCCTCCCGTTGTCGCAGCTGAACTGCTAATCATGAACCGGCGCGCGGTATGAAGGAACGGGAGATGGCATGTTGTCTATCGGAGCCGGTTCTCGGAGAGACGACGACAAAGCCTTTGAGTGACTCTTTCCGCCGAGACGGAGTCTTGCATCGCATAAGGTGGTTTCTTGGAGGTGGAAGGGCAGAAAGCACACTTGGAAAAATTCATGTTTACTGTAACGCTGTTGATTGTGAAAGTCCTGGACCCGTGACACATGCCAGAAGATTTGGGTTAGGGTTAAGCCTTGCAGATCGGCGTGAACCGACAGTCTGGTGACCACAACTCCAACAATTCATGTACATGGCTCAGCGCTCAGCCATCCTGATGTGCCCATTATGGGCCTCTATCTTGTTGCCTACGTGGGGGTGTTTTTTGATCTCGCCCATATATTCCTTTTTGACTCGCTCCTCTGACGTTATTGTAACTAGCTTTTTGTTGGCGGTTCCGACTCGGACTCCCTTTATCCCATCCTTGTTCTTATCATGCTTGCTACAATTGGCCAAGTCTTAGATCAGTCTTTCGATTACATCATTGTTGGTATGAGTTCCCGTGTCCATTCCTGGTTCGTTTGATGAATCCTCGAACGTCTTAGGTGGGGGGTATGAATATAACTCAACCTCGGCTTCGATCGCCGTGCACTCACATCTTGTCATAGACAACGGGCCTCGTTGTCGCCACGCGCTTATCTGAGGACCCTTCTGTATCCGTTCTGGTCCTGGAGGCGGGCGCCCCCAACTTGAACGATCCCGAAATCTGTATGATGTCGAGTTTTACCCTGTCGATCCTCACTCATGCCGTGTATACAGTAATCCCGGCCGTATTTGGAAGCCAAGTAGGTAAATCCCAGTATGATTGGGGATTTTTCTCAGTAAGTGCATCGTACTCTATTCCTCCTCGCGCTAATGTTTGGGGAAGGTGCCCCAAATGAATGCGAATGGGAAGCCTTTCTACTGGCCACGGTACGCTCAGCCCAGCTGAAGCGTGACATTGGTTATTTATCCCAATATAGAGGAAAGGGTTTGGGAGGATCCTCTTCAATCAACACCTTCGTGTACCACCTCCCTCCTGCCACAGATATAAATGGTCCGTCATAGGCTGGCTAAAGTAACGACAAGGATAATGTACTTATCGTTTACTGTGAAGCATTTGAGAAGCTAGGTAATAAGGGGTGGAATTGGGAACATTGAAGAGGTATTACACCAAGGTGGAGAATTTTTTCGTCCCTGAAGTAAAGGACGACACGGTGAGATTCGACGTGCGGGAGCACGGACTCGAAGGTACGTTATCCTTACTACATATGAACATTCGACTACATTCTCTCAGGTCCTCTGGAGGTGGGATATGCCGCATTGCCGTCCGGCTACGAAAAGCCTCTAGTCGAGATTCTTCAGAAATTTGGAATCAATCTAAACCCGGAACCGGTACTATACCTCTCGGAGTCCGTATTGTGAACTTATTAATGGATAATGCATCAGTTCGCTGGAGACGTAATATGAATTGCTTAGAAGGGATTACTCCATCTCATATCTCTCAGACTACAGGAGCATGGTCGACCCCCCTTACGATTAGCCCCAGGACCCGGAAGCGATCTTACTCTGCAAATGTGTGTAATAACAGTAATATCTGCTCTGTAGTTCCTCATGACGAGCTCATTTCTTTAAAGATGTATTATGAACCGCATGCTTCTCGAAGCAATTTTACTGTCCTGACCTCTGCTCACGTCACGAGGATGTCGCTTTCAAAAGTTGCTAGTGAAGAAGCGACGGCTGAGAGCGTCATTTTCGTTTACGAGGGCAATGAGTACTGGGCATTTGTTATAAAGGAGGTTATCTTGTCTGCCGGGTATGCAAGTTGTTCACCTCGGGGGTATGCGTAAGACGCTGACTTGTATATGGCTATATTAGAGCAATCATGTCGCCCCAGGTAACCGTGCGAGTTTCACTGTTGGTCACTACGCCTCATAAGCGCAGATTCTAGAGCTCTCGGGAGTTGGTGACACAGACGTGTTGCAAAATGCGGGCGTTGACGTGGTGGTTTATCTTCAAGGGGTTGGGAATAATGTCCAAGAACACTGCTTCAGTGGGATAACCTACCGTGCGCAAATTTTGTCTTGCCCTGTGACCGTGATGTTGAGGATTTCAAACAGAGCTGAAGGAAGAGTTCGAATCAGACTTCTTGACATGGGATGCTCTGAGGGACCCAGACGAGCTTCAGAAACAAACGGAGCTCTAGTAGGTGCTTTCCGTTCACAGCTCTTGGTCCCCTGCTAAATAAAATTTCAAGTCATGCAGGGGAAAGGGGCATCACAAAAAAGGTCAAATCATTATAAGGGATTTTGTAGAAATTTAGTTACTACTAGGCTTGTAGAATATTATTAGGCCTTGTAATTGAGAATTAAATTATCACTTTACATTTTAAGGATTCAAATTCTTGCAGAAGTTTAAAATGGCCATCAAGCCTTGGATACCCTTTTATTCCCATACAAGGGTAAGTGGTTAGCCTTTAATTTCATTTAATGCCAATTAATGGGTAGGGGTTAACCTTTAATGCCATTTTATGGGTGGGGGGTAAACCTTTAATTCCATTTAATGGGAGGAGTTACTCAGGGGCATTCTAAAACACCAGCCAAGTTGAATAAAGTTTGTAATTATTTACACTTATCTGTCAGGTTAACATAAATATAATAACTAGCTTTATACCTGTGCAGGTGATATGGCTTGGTAGGTAAAGTGCTAGACTTGTTTACTCTGGAGTCTAAAGGTCTTGGGTTCAATCCCTGGTATAGCCAACTTGTTACTTTGGCAACAGTAAAATGAACTTATCATTAGTTTCTCAATAATAGTAAAATAATAATAATAATAATAATAATAATAATTGGCAAGTAGTATATTAAATAGTCAAGGCAAAATAGAGAAATTAAAGAATGACTAGAATGAATGCTATTTACTTTTTATATCATTTGTTTGTATAAGGCTTATAAGCCAATTTATGGCATTAAATTTGTTAAAATGCATTATAGGCCATTAAATGGTAGTTAGCCTTGCCTACCCTTTAAAGGCTTTAAAGCCTTGCTCACCCTTTTGTAGCCTTGGATTCACCTTTTAAGCCCTTACAATTAAAAAGAGGACAATTTAAAGTCCAAATAAGTTCAACAAGTCATTTTAACACTTTTGATGACTTGTGGGTATTATAAGCAATATTAAGGCCTTATCAGGTTTGGGGATTTTTTGTGATGGGGCTTTTCGACGCAAAGTCGTCCATCTTGACATTTTTACCACTTTCCACGATTTCTCCGGATGCACAAGCAGTGCAGGAGAAATATCTTGCCCCTATTCAGGCTCGCATTGATGATGGCGACTGCCCGCTCGGTTTGAGGAAGCAGTATAAGCCGCAACTCGAACGAATCAAGGCCCGAACACCGAGTCACGAAATCGCCTTGTTTCAGTCTATTGGCATGTGGTTGGGTAAGCGCGATGACTTCAGAACACCACCCAGCTCCACTCACCCCCATCGACAGTCCCTGATCCTAAGAAGAAATATGCAACTTTCTGGTCTCTGTTGCACCATCCATTCTCCCGCGGTTCCATTGTGTGCATCAATGATCTACCACTCATCACTAGCGAACGCTCAATCTTGTTTGCAGCACATCAAGTCCAGTAACCCCCTCGAACACCCTGTGATTGACCCACATTATTTCGAAGAGGAATATGGTAGAGTCTTTTCGCATGATCTGATCGAAGATCCTTCACTTGCTTTGGCTGCCCAGACGTACGATCTTTTGCGGAGACAGTCAAGTTCACTCGGCGTATTGCACAGCAAGAACCCTTCAAGACCATTTTTAAAGGTATGTATTTGGTTAAGCTGGTGATATCCGTCTAGTGTGACACATCGTTATTTCTCCTGTAGAAGAGCTGCTTCCGGGTCCATCGGTACAAACCGATGAGGAGATCATTGGTGCGTATTCTAGTTTTCCTGTTTAACCTTTTTTATGGACGGCTAACGTCGTTTAGGGTTCCTGAAGGAGTATTTCATGACCGCTTGCCGTGAGTCCACAATCTGTTCAGCACTGAATGGTCCATTACATCAGCTTTCTAGATACGGCTGGGTCTTGCTCAATGCTCCCTCGAGAGGACGGGGGGGTTGTGGACGGTAAGCTGAAGGTGAGTCCGTGACATCATGCACCCGCGGCTATCTGCCGACATACTGGCCCATAGGTATACGGTACAACGAACATTCGGGTCATGGACATGTCAATTATCCCTCTTCACATCGCAGCACACACGCAAGGTACGCGATAGTCTTTGTGCGCCTCTTTAAATGCGTGCGCTTATCGCACCCGTGTTATCATGCTATATACAGCGACTGCGTATGCTATTGGGGAACTAGGGCTGACATTATTAGAAACCGTGTCGATTTTTGGGCTACCAAATATTGCATCTCGGCACCGACTTGTTGTCTGCCTTCAGTGCCACGATAGGACATGTTCCCTTTTAGATCTCTTATGGTGCTTTGGGTTGGTAAATTACAACTGCAGACAGAAGTACTTATCATGCAGGGGGCGTGTAAGTGGTGAACCATGTACAACTTTCTTACTTGGGCGCTTTCTCCCGTAACAAACCGAACTGCCGAGACAAGGCATGGGTGCTGAACATTGAACGATCGGCTTCGAAGATGTCGGTAGACCGTTTGGAAGCTTGGAAAACCCAAGGTGGAGATGTGTGTGTGTGTGTGTATCCGTGTCGCGAGACTTCAAAAGGTCGGCGCGGTCAGCCCTTGTCACCAGTGGGTGCCAAGTTGAGCCCGAAGATAAGGCTATCGCTCATCAATCGGGAAGATATCCATCACAGAGCCAGGAAAGTCCATGACAATGATCAGCGCGGCGTTCACGGTTGTGAGGTCCGTGAAACTCACGCGCCAAGTCACGTGTGAGTTCACGCGTGAAAGCGATTACGTGAGTACGCGCTCGATTACGTATTGATCGACGTGAGGACGGGAACGGGCACCTGTTTCTTCCAAGTTTTCCGTCACCCCCCAACACCGAATCCTTGTCGACAATCTCTAAGCTGTATGTCAAGGGAAATCCACCCTCTGCATTGACTAGCTAACAAACCTTCAAATAGCCCCGCTCAAATGTTTGCCCGTCATCAAGTCTCCCTGCCATACTCCACCGGCGACCGGCGACCATCATGTCCTACCCACCCGGGACCATCGATACCAATAGATTCCCATCCGGAAGGCTCGCTGATGGCAGGGAATTATGCATGTCGTTGTACCGGCAAAAAATTAACCAACGGATGTCGATGTATGTCTTAAATTTTGTCTTTTTGCGCAACATCCCGCAATGACGGCTGACTGACTCGATGCGTTGTAGGTCGGGTGATAACTATCCACACACTCCCTGATGAAGACTTACTAGAAATATTTGATTTCTGTGTGGACGAAGACGCATTGGAAAAAAAAGACATAGAGGCGTGGCAATCACTGGTGCATGTCTGCCGACGATGGCGAAGCGTTATTTTTGGATCACCGCGTCGGCTGAATCTGCGACTTGCTTGCGATCCCGGAACACCTGTAAGGGACAAACTGGATATCTGGCCACCATTGCCTCTCGTCATTCGGGGCAGTATCTGCCTAACGGACCCTGATGGTGACAACCTTATTACGATTTTCGATCGCCGAGATCGCGTGTGTCAAATCAACCTCTATGACGTTGGATTACCATTGGAACTAGTAATGACAGCGATGCAAGAAACATTTCCGGAGCTAACGGATCTGTCGCTCGGTTCGTTTTTTCCGATGGAAACAGTCCTTCCAGACTCGTTTTTGGGTGGATCTGCCCCACGCCTGCGAAACGTCCACTTGTACGGCATTCCATTTCCGGGGTTACCGAAACTACTTCTATCTGCCACTCACCTCGTCAAGATTCAACTTTATGATATTCCTCATTCAGGATACTTTTCACCCGAGGCGTTGGTCCCTGTCCTCGACACGTTGACTAGCCTCAAATTACTTGTTCTTAAATTTCAATTTCAATCCCCTCTCAACCTGGAAAGCCGACGTCCGGTCCCGACACGGTCTCTCCTCCCTGTTCTTAACATGCTGAAGTTCGAAGGGGTTAGCGAATACTTGGACGACTTCGTGGCCCGTATCGCTGCCCCTAGACTCAACGACTTGGAGATACTCTTTTCCGGGCAAAGAGTCGACACACCCCAACTTACCCAGTTCATCCATCGCACCCCAAAGTTACAAACGCTTGAAAAAGCCTACATTGCCTTTCAGCCTGAGGGCGCTGGGGTCAAGCTCTCATCACAGACACCTAGCTGCGGAGAGCTCAAAGTAAAAATCCGTGCAGACATTTGAATCGGCAAGTTTCGACTCTGAAGCTGTTCTGTACCTCGTACTTGCGTCTTTCCACCTCGGAGGACGTCTACATCTACGGGAACATAGATCTGCAAGCAGACCGGGAAGACGATGTCGAAAAAATACGATGGTTGGAGTTATTACACCTATTCACTGGTGTGAACCGTCTCTACCTATCCGAGGACATTGTGCCACATATTGGGCCTGCCCTGCAAGAGCTCGTTGGGGGAAGTACGACAGAAGTGTTGCCAATCGTGCGAAATATATTCTTTGAGGAGATCCAGCCGCCGAGACCTGTGCTAGAAGGCGTTGAGGAGTTCATTGCTGCGCGACAGCTCTCTGGCCGGCCTATAACTGTTTCCACCATTCCCCTCTGGGAAAGAGACCTGATGCGTTGGGCCTCAGAGTTCCATCTTTGATAATTGCCTTCCGCTTTCAATTTTTTTCCCAGAAAAGGTTTCGTGTTGCTTACTTACCTCCCACTATTCTCTTTTGCATTGTCTTTTGGCGTCACTTTATTTTGGTCTCCTTATCTGGTATGTCTAGTCGCCGAATGAAAGATATATGGCTATAAAACTGTGTCCTGAATGACTCGTTGTCTGTTCGACCGTTATAAGGTCGTAGTTCTCCAGCGCTTTGTGACATGATGTCGCCGTTCAACGGTCGTTGGATATCACCTTCAATCTGCCGCTCCACTGGCAGGGCAACATACTCTTACGTTTCAACGCTGTGTAAATCTTGGTGAACGTAAGAAGATGGAATTCCTCGACGTTATACTGTATTGAGCTTGCCGTTGCACGTCAATTCGACCCAATAGCATAGATTATTCATCATGACCCAGAGTAGAGAACATGTACGGTACAGAAATCCCTACAATCAAAGCGCGTCGCTGATCTATCCCGGTTTTAGGGCGTTTCGGCGTTGGGCTGAGCCATCATCGGCGTCACATCCGGCCTTTTCACCTTTGGGAGCAACGTCACAACTCTGTGCTTCTGAACCTCTGGCCCTTTGGTCCCAAAGTATCTCTCCGTCTCGAGCGACCAACAATCTATCCCGCGAATCCAGTACCCCAGTCTCTCCACAAATGCCTCCACGTCGGAGTCGACCGTACGACCCCAGGAAGGCAGCGTGCGCCGTTGCGCCTGGAACCTGGATAAGACCTGTCCGTGGTAATCCCCCAGCCAGGCGAGCGCGCCGTCCAGGTCCACTCCCTTTTCGTTCATGACGACGGTAATGATGTTGTGTCCGTCGTGACCCGAAGCTTGCTCTATATTATACGAGTACATATCCTATAGTAGTAGTAATCGGAGTCAGATATACGTGTGCTCGTGGCAGCGCAAAGAATAGTACCAACATTTGTGAGAACGAGGGACTCTGCGGCCAAACTGCAGAGAGACACCAGGGCAGGGTGTGCCATGGCGTCGTCGGGGATATTCAGACCAGCCTCAACGGCCACGAATGACGGATATCCACCGGCTGTGAGCCGCGTGAGCTGTAGGTAATCTTCGATTCCTCGGACTCGTCCCCTTGCGCGATCGGAAGCCTCGTCGATCACTGCATAGACATACTCGGAAAACGAGGAGATGAAGCGCGTCTGCGCGGCAGGACTTGAAACCTTGATCGCACGCAGCCAAAATCTATCATCAAAGTCATGATCATCAGAAGGGCATGCAACATTTACCAGGACACAAACATACTGTCGTGCGATCTCACCAAGCTGTGGCTCCCCTTGGGGGCGCTCCTTGTGAGGGTTTCGGATAGCATCCATGACCATCTCGGCGTAAAGGCGTGCGCCATCACCGTCAACTTTGTCGGTGAACTCGTCGTAGATGAAAAAGAGAACCATGAGATCACAAGCCACTCGAACACCATCTAATGATTGTCAACAAGACTCGATCCTAATAGACGGCGGACAGACAAACCCTTATCGAGAAGCGGATATACAAGAGAGCCAAGGAGCGCTGTAGCCCCTCAGTTAGTAGTCTGGAGTGAAGTATGGAAACAATGAGCAACTCACAGAAATTGCAAAGATCAAAAGATCTCTGTGATTTCGCGTCGAGAGCCTGGAAGCCCCTCAACCACGCGTCGGATTCTGGTTTGACCTCTGCGAAGTGCTCGCTCAGCTTTCTCTGCCAGGGCCACTGAGCAAGAGGGTCAGGGAGATGATATTGCGGAAGGCCCGACATTTCGTATGATAAAAGAGAGGGGTTAGAGGGTAGGTGAGGCTGATTAGCGTCCAAGGACA
>WTXL01000274.1:0-24949 GCA_022376525.1 Russula vinacea | reverse complement strand
CGCCTACTGCAGCCCTTTTGGCATACAGGAGCGCCGGAACCCATATGACGGCCGCGAGGCCTGATGGCTTCCGACTTTCGCTTTCCACTACTTATACAGCCGCAGCGGCGGCATCAGACAGACTTATTACCTACAGGACAGACTTTATCCCCCATTCACTAAGATACTAGTTTTACACTACAGTTTCGGACTCCCCAGTTTCACAATCGCATCTGATGTTTCACCGCTCCATACCCGCGCGCGAACGCCAACAAGCCGCAAATTTACAATACTTCAACGTCTAATCAGCGACACTTTATACACACAGTATTATTTTCCCCTTCGCGACAATTTTTTTTCGTTCCTCCGATATGCGCGACTTACCCCTCACCGCCCTTTACCAGACTTCAGCGCTCAAAATCACCCCCGCGACCTGTGCCAAGAGGCTGAGGACAGCCTTCAAGTTTCAGTAGGGAGGAGGGCCCCGGAGCCGCGCGCACGCGCAAAAGGCAAAAACACACAGATATCGCCACGAACGCGCCAAAAACAAAAAGAAGTCGCTAGTATCTCAAAAGGTCTACAAACAACGCGCGCGGCCGGCTACTCCACCATAGCGTCGTCATCCTCGGCACCCGATCCCAGCTCCTCGCCGACAATCTCATCTTCGCCCTCCGAAGCGTGCGAAGAAGCACGCGCCTTGCCCTTGCCTTCGCCCTCGAGCGCGGACTGCCGCAACTCGGAAGAGTCGGAATCACCCGACTCGCCCACAGTCTCCAGACAGACTGCACTCACCAACTCAAGATAATGCGACCAAGCGAGCTTCTGGCGCTTATCCGCTTCGTTGAGCCGTGCCACAGCGACCTTAACATCTCCGGCAGCAGCATCCGCTCTGGCCCTAGCAGCCTTGACTCCAGCGTCGGCCGCCTCCTTGGTCGCGGAAGCCACAGTGAGCGCAGAATTGGCGAGCAAATAGTCCGCCTGCGCAGCGACGAGCTCGGCGCGCCAGTCATGAAGAACGCGAAGAGGAACGTCGGGAGAACCGTGTACAGGCACGGCGGGGATTCCGAGAAGGAAGTTTCCGAAAGACAACTTCGGCGGAGGTGGAACGTCAGGAGACGAGCGAGAAGGCAGAGGCGCTGGGGAAGGCAGCTTAGCGCGCGAAGACCGGAGCGCGAACCGGGCGAGCAGCAGGAGGCAATGCAGCCCGCGCGGCTGGGAAAACGTCAAGCCAAAGGACGAAAAAGAAGGACAAAGACGCACCCATAGCTGTACCTATGGGAACGCACTCCGCGCCAGCCTTGACGCACAACGTACAAGGACCGGAGGCGCCCGCGACGAGGCTGCACCCCTTCTTCATCTGCCGGCAGCGCTCGCACTAGGGAGCGACGTTAAGAGAGCGAAGAGTAGAAGAAAAGAAAAGGGCTAACCCGAGCAGACTTGGCGGTGTCAGGGCAGCGAAGCAGCGGAGAGCAGCGGGAGCGACGCGACGCGCCCGAACGGTACGAGAGCTGCCCGAAGGGGGCAGGGGAACAGAAGGGGAGGGCGCGGAGCCCGGAGTGGACGAAGGTGCAGGGCCCGCCCCAAACCCGACCGAGGGTGAGCGTGAGGAAACGGGAGGAACGACAGGAGAAGGCGTCTGAGCTGGCGAAGAAGCGGCAGGAGAGCGCGGAGAAATACGAGCGGGCGGAACGAGAACCGGAGTGGGGCCGCGAAAACTGGACGAAGCGCCCAAGGAGCGCGTCGGAGTCGGCGCGACAGGAGCGGAGGGCAACGCAACAGGCTGCGCGACGACAACTGGAGGGACAGGAAGGGGCGCGGTAACGACTGGAGCCGGAACGGGAGGCGGAAACTCGTCGGGGTACGCCTCTATGAGAGTCACCCCCGCCGGTAACCGCGCGACGACATTGCGCATTACCGGTCCCCCCGTCACCCAAGGCGCGTCTTCGGCCCAATCCCTTGTGGCGAAACGGATCAGAGCTTTGTGGGCTTCTTCACTAAAAGCCTGTAGCTCAGCGTCGCTCTGAACCTCGGACCCCAGCGGAGACCGCTCAAGACGATCCTAGAAGGCGTCAGACAAACAAAAAGAGGAGAGAAAATATCGAGCGCACCACGGCGGCCCCGGCCTCCATAACCCACTCGCGGGCAGCGTCCGCGTCTTGAATCGACGGCAGGTATTCAAGACGAGAAACAATCGCCTTGCGATCCGCCTTATAGCTGAGGCGCGCGGCGAGGTCAACGAAGGAATCGGACTGAGAAGATTGCGACATGAAGAATGCGGAGGAAGGAAGAGACAGAAAAGCGACCAAGTTGAAGAAAAAGCGAACCCTGTCGCTTCTCACCGCGTGGCAGCGCCTACCCCGGTGCAACGAGGCGACTGACGTCACCGCGACACGCGGTGACGGCCTAGAAGCGGGACACGCGCCCGAACACGTGCAAATGAGCGCCCTCCCCTCAGTAGAGCGGCACGCCGCAAGAAGCGAGAAGCACAGCTATATTTCCAAAATTCTACAGAAGACAAGTACGACCCGAGGCGAAGGAGCGCGGCGAGTCGAGCGGTCACAAACCCGAAAGAAATAGCGCTCCCCGAGGCCGGCCTCCCCGCGAGAGACAGATAAGAACGCCCGCTAGACAGGAATATTGCCCCGGCTGACTGGGACAGTCAGGAGCTCAGTAGGGAGGAGATGATGCGCCGCAGCCACGGCAGTATGCGGTAAAGCGCGCATAGTAGCGGCCCGCGCGACCAGCGACGCGCCCGACGCGACGATAGACCGAGCGGGAGACCGGAGCTAGCAGCCAGAGCGCTGGGCTCACTCCGGGGGAATGCCGAAGTCAGCAGCCAGAGCGCTGGACTTGCTCCCCTATCGTTCAAGGCGAGACGTAGTGGCGCGCGGTGCGATGGCCCGATCGGCCCACGGAGAGGACGGACCGACAGATGGCACGCGGGGCGAGAAGTCAGCGATTACGAGAATCGGACGGAAACCCGACGTCGGCCGAAGGTCTCCCTCCAAGGGGACAGGGGCAGGGGCGCGTTCAAACGGAGCGCGACCAATCAGAGAACAGCGGATGAGGCTCGACCCCTCAACTAAACCAAAACCCAGCTAAGAGCGCTCGGACGACTCGGGCGACCCAAAACAAGAACAAGGATCCTTACAGAGTAGGAAAAGCGCGGCCGCGTCGCCTCCCAACCCGACTAGGCGATGTCAGCGCGCGCAGGTGACAGAAGAAGCGATGTCACAACCAAGGACAGACAGCGGGCGCACGGACTAGCAGAGCGCGCCGAGAAGCGGGCCGCGACCAAATCCGGTCGCCCAAGCGGGGACGACGGACCGCAGAGTGCGAGCAGCGCGACGAGAGGACTTAGTATCGCGGTCGCACAGACCAGCGAGCGAGGTATAAAAGACCTAGTGTTGTAGATAGGACAGCAGCAATCAGCTACCCAGAGTTCCCACTTCTTCTCTCTCTCTCCCACTCTTACTCTCTCATCTCTACCATTTGGGAGCGACTCAGCAAGTCGGCGCGCGACGTGGCGGTAACTTCCGAATAGTTGCGCTCAGCGTCGGTCGAACTTGTTAGGCCGAAACCTTGTCCGATAGCGAGCGCGCGCACAGCGGCGTCGGCGGACCGGTTAAGATATCGCCTCGCGGACCCTTAGGTTCTGATCGTGTCGCTTTCTACGCGTATAGCGGCGGGTCAGCGTATCACCGAACGCCAATGAATTTGACGGATTTCGCTTTTCGAAGCTGTGCGAGTCTGAAATTGGTAGCATGAAAAGTAGGCATCAAGCCAAACATCAAGCAGTGTCCACGTCCAGCGAACATTTGTTTTTTGGATACGGGCGACACTTGTGGTAAGTGCTACTGCTGGAAGTTTTTAATGCTTGATGATCTAACCCGTCGCCGTCGCATTTGGTATCAGTCCCGGACGATTTTTTGCGGTCAATGAACTCAAGATGCTGTTTGCCCATATTGTCGCGACGTATGATGTCAAGTTTGAAGAAGGGAAAGGGGTTCTGGGCGAGACTTGCTTTGGCAGATTGCGTTTACCTGGGAAAGCGAATGTGATGTTCAGGACTCGGCAGAAGTGAAATCGCTTTAGATGTGGCCTAAGTGATTGTTGTACGAGATGAAATGTAATTGACTTGACCGAATTCTGGGGTGGAATCTGTACACGCATGTCAAGTAAATTGCCTCTGGGCGAGTAAGTACAGTGCACTATACGCGTTTTGATGGAACCCTGCAACTTGGATTCGGGCGAAGTTAATGTAGTCGACTCTTAAATTTGAGCGCACATACTAGCACAAGGAAAGGAGGACAGGTCGATTGATCTTGGGCCGAGGCACTCATCGCTGCTATACTAAGTACGCAAGCACGAGACTTAAAACATTGAACTAGGTACTTATTACAGAATTCTTATTACATTGAGACAAAAAGAAAGGTGAGTGCTGACTAAGCTAAAGTAGTAAGTGTTCAGCAAGCCACTCCACCTGGTCAGCCTAACTCACACAACCAAAGCCATAACCCGCAAATCAAAACAACCTTTATCGCTGTTATCCATTCCAATACCACATCTCTCTATGGACTCTGATGTACTCGGTGGCGTACTCTAGTTGATTGGTATGGGCCGTTCGGGCCATCTTCGTGAGTCACGCATCGGGCTCCATGTTCATAGCGGCGTGCAGCACGCCAGGCGGGTAGTGGAAAGATCGGCGCACGGGTAGTATGGTTGTGGACTTGCTTAGACACTCTGAGACTAACACTATATACAGATGTTCTTATGGGTAGACAGCATAGTGGGCAGGAGCACGGAGTGTTTCTCGGTCGAAATTTGAGGGGCGCGTGTCCAGGGGCAAGCTCGCGAGTCGCGACAGGCGGGAGGGCCCACCCAAAGCAAACTGATCACTGTCGGAACAAATGCCCATAGTCAACAAGTCTTTAGAACTTGGAGCAGGAAGTGGAGGGCAGGAAAAATTAGAGCGGAAGAAAGTTTTTTGAACCATCCGACAGGGGAGGCAGAGACGATGAAAGGAACACGTCATGTGCCGACGTCTCCGCTTGCACCGGGTACGCAGCTCGTGCCTCGCTTCTGCCCAGAACTGCCATATTTGCGGGTCACAATCCGTGCTCCAGTTACTGTAGTAATTGGTGCGCCGGGGGGGAGGGGGGGTGGGGTGGAGGCCAGCGCATGAGCATTCTGTTTGCTGGTTTACACCTTGTAACTATGTATTATAAAATGGAACAAGGGAAGGCCTGTGCAGCAGATGGGCGGAACCGCGGAAGCACGTGCTTCTCAAATCTCGAATCTCGATCGAAGGTGAAGGGAGCACGTGACATGTCCGAGGCGAGCCCGCAACAGGTGGGCGAGCACTGGCACCCTGAAGCGAGTTGGCGGTTGTCGTGCCTGCACATCGATCTGAAATCAGAATCTTGGGCCCGGGTGTGGAGGGTGGGCAAATTGAAAGAGAAGGGAGTTCCGTTGACGCGGCAGAAAGGATGCGTCACGTGCTGCCCTCTCCGCTCCTCAATGACGCAGTTCTGCGCCTACTGGCATCAAGTTCCATTGCAAACTGACAACCAAGATTCACACGATAATACTGTGACACTTGGTACAGCTCAATACTACCATTATTACTACGAGCAAATGACAACGCATTTGGCTTTACAGCGTGCTGTATGTGCTTTGCACTCATTGCAGGCCCTGCATGGACCGTATTCTCCAAGATTCGGAGTCCCATTGACATTGAGAATCAACCGGATGGCATGATAATATGTTTGGTACAGGCGCTCGATACTACTATCACCCCGCCGGATTCACCCGACGCATCCCAAAGACCTCGACAGCCGAGCCGGAACAGCCCTAGCTATTACAGACAGAACTTCTCCAAATAAAAATACAGTCGACTCCCTCATAACCCATACCCCTTCTGGGACATTTTATGACCCATCCATAGTTCCGCATGGGATAGCTGTCACGGATTATCACAAATGCTCTTATGTATTAGTAGAATATCACTAAGAGAAGGGACTCCCTCGAATGGCACGACTCCGGTGTGCTCCAAAAGGGGTATGGGTTATGAGGGAGTCGACTGTACAGGCATACACGGTAACTCGGTCTTAACGATCTTAGGTCCCGATAGTTCCGAAGGGATAGGGGGACGGGAAAGAGTAGGAGAAAGCAGCAAAAACTGTCAAAACGTGGGTCGGAGTCACTTGGCAACAATGTTCGGTGGTACATCAGGGAAATGGCACGTGCCTTTTTGAGTTCTTTTGGGACTTAAAAAAGCATGAGAAGACTGATAAGTCCAAAAAAGGCTTAAAAGTCACAAAACTCACCGCGACTTTTTTATGATGGGTCGATTGTCTTAAAAAAGTACTTTTTGGTTCTTTTTGAAGCGTGAACACACTTTGTAAATTCCAATGTACTTTAGGATGTCCTTCTGGCTTTTATTAAGTCCTTTAAGTTCTACTGATAAGTAATTGAAAAAGATCTCAAAGCGTCAATAAAAAGATCGCTGAAAGGGAGGGTATCACGCTTGATATCATGTGGCAGATTCTCGCTCGGGTTCACGTTCACAGAATATATGGTATATATTTTTGGGTTACTGGGGCCCCCTTTCGACTCAGATAACTATACAACTACCTCTTCCAACTTGGGGATATAGCGTGGGTCCACCAACTCATCATATTCGTCCAAATCCGTCTCCGATATTTCCTCTTCGCTTTTATTCACCGACTTACTGGAGCGCTTGGTTTGAAACGACATCGCGACCTCGAATATATCGTTCCATTGTTCTTCCTTGAGAGCCTTGATCGACTTGAGGAATACCGATGCGCGTTTAAAGAAAGTCCTTTCGCCTTGAGGGTTTTTGAATGAACGATCGTCCCAATTTGTCTTGGAGAACTTGGAAGCCCTTTTGTCAGGTGGCAATGTGAAGGTACCTGTAACCGAGTATAGAAGTGCGCGATGCACCTATGGGTTGTCAGGGACATTAGGTTGCAATACACAAATACAGAGGTTAACTTACTGCTTGAACTGCGAGAATGAGTGCACCAACAGGTGGTTCTTGCACGTGTTTGTTGGGGTCGATGTTGTTGATGATTTGAAATGCTCCATGAATGTTCATCCAATTAACCGGCCCTGGTAAAGACCCTGCAAGATAGCATCATGAGTGGGATGCCCAGGTAGCAGCGCTGTGATAAATAGATCTTACCTCTTTCTTCGCCTTTGGATCATCGTACACTGTCTCCCATATGTTAAGCCTGCAGCGGGGCGCCGTGCAACAAGTGACTTTAGTTGCGATCTGATCGATAAGCAGACCGAAGGGCCGCTTGAGGTGCGAGTTGATTGTTAAGCACAATCACTAAGCTGAGAGGTAGGTCCTATTCAAAGGTCCCAAAGCTTCAATGGAAGAGAAGAGAGGGGCCTCGCAAGGAATAGGAGATCAGAAAGCTGCGATAAGAACAAAGTCGAGCTTAGGGCTCAACTGTCAACTACTCGGGCTATATATACAGGTTCGAACCAGTATTACTAACAATCCTAATAACCGCTTGGTAAGGCGGTTGGTAAGTTCATCAGTAAGCCACTGGTATCAGTCAGTGGTTCAGTCAGCATTCATAAGCAAGGCTTATGAATCGGTAATTGTACAGTAAGGCTTATCAGTCAGCCTATGAATCATCTTCGTCATCATATGAGTAATCATACATGGTCACGTGACAGGGTCCAGAGTCGGTCCAGAAGACACTGAGAACACACCTAGAACCTCACCTCTCTCCATCCCAGAGATGGAGCTTATCACCATAGGAATGGGCGGTTCTTGGCCAACATGTCTTGTACATCTCCAAGAAGACGGAGGACGAATGATGACCGCTCTTCTTTGGTGTCTAGCCAGTGCCATGCATACTCGGCAGCAAGGGCTTTTTTGGCGGTTTCAGCGAATTTGTGAAGCCACGCCGATATTGCACGCTTGATCTGTAAATGGGTAGATTGTTAGTGAGTCTAATACACTGCCTACCTAGGACATACGAGGGTTCTCGCGACGAGAAAGGGTTTGCAATCAACGTTGCCATCTTTGATGCAATGCTCCGGCAGCTCTGAATTGTAGACGAAATTCCATAGATTGATGATGGCATTGTCATCCGGAGTGAACCAAGGCTTCAACACGCCAGTGGTATCCAGCGAAAGTGGCAATACCTTCTTCTTGAATAGTTCTTTCGTCCCGTCAGGGAGGTCATCATATGTGAAATTTTTCTTTGAGGTATTGGACTTGACAGCGTAGCATGGCGCAGTATGGATTTCCCGAATCTTTGTGATAGACTAAAGAATGTTATGAGACCGTCCGTAAGTAGTTGTGGGACATACCTTATACTTCAAAGTCCCAGGTGCCGCTTTCCAACTTGCCTCCGCTGGACCCCCCCCCTGCTCAAACTGTCCCAACCCTGAGCCTGAGTTCTCAGACACAAAACCACCGTAGTTGTATACAGGGGCATCGTTAGGTTCAGTCGTGGCTGCTGGAGAGGGTGATGTACTGAACGTGTCATAGACCAGACGAGTGGATAAGGTGGTGTTGGTGTTGTGGTCGCTTCCTGGTGAGGTGTTCCTTCGTGAGGGAGTTGGGGCAGGGGTCTAGGATGAGCGCGTGTTCTGCCAGGTTCAATTGGTCTCAGTCCAGATGGGGTCATGGAACGGTTTGATTGAGACCTAAGGCAGCATGTGTTGATAAGTTTTTCTCCACGTGGCCATAATCGGAAAGTCTTACCCTGGGCGTGGGGCTTGAGTTCCCACCCAGCCCAACCCTGGCACAAAGGGCGACACAAAAGGAGATGGCCCGGGGTCATCTGACATCGTGGCTACAACCGCACTTACTCGCTCGTGGGCAGCAAGGCCCTTTTTCTCATTCTTACCCACATTCTTAATCCTGAGTTTCTATCATCGTCGGCTTGTTCACCTTCACTTCCACTTTCCCCAGATGCGCTGAGGGATGCGGCTGGCCTTTCATCAACAAGACCCCCTTCTGTGTGCCATGGTGACTGGTGAGTCGCCACACTATGGAACATCTACTCACTGTTATGCTCGGCGGCGATGAGAACGTCTCGTGCTTTCTTGGTTGGTGTCTCGGCATGACCTGATAAGAGTATGTAAGCGATGCTTGACACACTGATACAAGTACTCACATTCCTCTGCACCGACAGGTCGCTTTCTGCTTACCCGGACTTTGGCCTGTGAAAGTGGAACAGGGTCGTCCGCATCCCAATCCACATTCTTGGCTCTTTGCTTTTCGGCTTTTTCAAGCGCAGCAAGCCTCTTGATGTTTGCCTTCTTTTTGATTGCGGTCTGCGTCTTTGCCAATGCTTTGGCATCTTTCTCTGCTTGTACCTCCTCCTTGCTACACCTATGTGTGGGATTCCGGTCAACCATACCAGGATGTGCAGTGGCATTGGATGCTCGGGTGATACGGTCTGCCATAGTGGGGGGAAGGGAGAACAGGTATGCCGATGCGAAAATTTTCAAAGGTAAGTTGATCTTCGTGATCTTCGTTCAATGGTGTGCTTTGTGGCTAACCAACTGCATAGTTGATAGGTATGGCTCTACGTTTACCATATGCAGCTGACGTGTCTCTGTGCAAAGTTCAAAGTTCAACCTCGTATATCTCTTCAAGTTGTGCAATGTGTAGACAGTCTGGAGCCCATCCGAAGTACAACCCCCACATCTTACATTGTTCGTTCAAGTGTGGACAGTTCTACAAATCCGTGAGCGGACTCACTCAACATCGAAACAGCTGTTCACTCAACCCAGAAAACCGTCGCGCGTGGACACCTCCAAGTCCGATGGTTCCAAATGCACCCCAAACACCTCCAACTACTCCCCCTGTGTTTCTGAGTCCAGGTTCACTTTTTCATACGCCTTTGGCTCACCAACCACGCACCCCAACCACCTCACCACATTGCCTTCAATGGACGGTAAACAGAAGGGGCACAAAGACCAGGATTCACCTAATTCTGGACGGTGAGTCTGTTCTCATTTTCTGAAACAAGCTTCCAAGTAACGGTTACCTTGCAGGTCAGCCCTGTGACGATGCTGGCTACGACATTCCTAGTAACTGTTCACCACCCCCCAAGGAGCATCATGCAAATGATGACTACTTTCCTTACTCATCTCGCCCCGAATTCGAACTGGCCGATTTCTTGTTCCACAAGGAACAAATAGGCCGCAAGAAGATATCTGAGTTGATGGATATCTGGGCTGCATTTCAACATTCTACCAACGGTGATGCACAGGAACCACCCTTTGCAAGCGCTCAAGACCTCTACGACAAGATCGATAGCACAGAGATTGGCGATGTACCGTGGCAGGTGGGTTGTCTGGACCGCCATGATTGTTTGTACTGACAAAGACGTTGATGCGCCGCAGGCGCAGCAGCATGCGCGAATATGTGCAGAGGGATGACTTAGAGCCCAGAGCCTGATGCGGCGGAGCGCCGGCCCGACAGGCCGGTGGCGCGGCGACGCGCGTGGCTCAGCCACCTCAGCCACACAACCCATCCAGCTCCCAACACACAGCGACCGCTCACCCCCGCCGACTGCTCGGATCGGCCCCAAACTCGGTAGAAATATCGAGCATTGGTGGTACGACAGGTCCCCAGCGAATCGGAGCGCTGCAATCCCTCGATCCCCGGCAATCTCTCAAGACATTTACCAGTGGTTTCAAGGCTCCCACAGCGCGCGCGGGCATTCCGGCCTCAAACAAACAACTTTCCAAGTTCAGTCTAGTGCAGGCCGGTTAACCCTTTAAATTAGAGCGACGCCCGACGTCGCGCGCCGCGTCACCAGGCCCAAGAGCGAAATATAGAGATCGGGCGACCACAGCCAATCGGCTGATCAGAGTACCCTGAAACTTGGTAGGATTGTATATTAGGGTTGCTACGACGCACAAACCAAGTAGATAGTATTTAGTGTTAGTCTGTCATTAGTTATAGCCAATTTCCAGTCGGAGGGCAGTGCCCCTCAGTAATTCCCCCAGTTCTCAGTCAGTTCTCGGCCGATTCCCCTCATTTCAGTTGCATTCCCTTCGCTTTCTTCTCCTCTCAGTCGCCAGTCACGTCGCCCCCCGCCCACAAAGCTCCTGAGCGAGCTCTGAGCCCGTTTCAGCCGTTTTCAGCCCCGTGTGACTGAATCGGCCCAATTAGGAAGTCGCGCGTCGCACCAGAGGTACAGCGACCTCATGGACCCTTCGGCTTCAAGTCGCTCGCATCGCATACTGCGGGGGCTTGGTGCATCAACGTTGCGTGGCAGGCCTTTTCAGTGCAGTATCACGGCGACATCCCAAATGGATCAGAAGTTCCACACTGGAAAAAAGAATCATACGACACATGGTTCCGCAACCCTCTCAAGATTGCCGAGGCTCAACTAGGTAACGAAGATTTTGCCTGTGAGATGGATTACAGCCCGAAGCGGGTCTTTAGTGAGGCTGGCAGGCGTCAGTACTCCGATTTTATGTCTGGGAATTGGGCATGGCAGCAAGCAGTACGTTCCATTGACTTGAACACTCTATTTGCCATTTTTTAATTGAATAATGCAGGATTTACTCGCACTTGATCCTGAAACACACGGATCAATGTTTGTACCACTCATCCTCGGTAGCAACAAGACCACTGTTTCGGTGGCGACAAGGTACAATGAATACTACCCGTTGTATGCATCAATTGGAAACGTACAAAATCAAGTTCGGCGCACTCATCAGAATGCAGTAAGTCTACTGGCATTCCTCGCGATCCCAAAAGGTAATATTCTATTAGGTTACATCACTCAAACTTATTGCGATCATGCCAACAGCTGATAAACAATACGAAGACAGCTTGGAGTTCCGAAGGTTTCGCTGGCAACTTTTCCACATCTCCCTAGTCCGTATTTTACAGGCTATCAAGCTGTGGATGAGGAAGCCATGTATAACACGGTATGGCGATGGCCACCTACGACGCGTCATTTATGGTCTGGGACCTTACATTGCAGACTATCCCGAGCAAGTACTCCTTGCTTGTGTAGTGTCGGGATGGTGTCCCAAGTGAGTAGCAATTACATTTTGGGTCCTGTTTTCCATATGACTGTGAATTAGGTGTATCGCTCTACCTACAAACCTTGATGACGACCCAACAGCAGTATTGCGATCACATGAGCACACATACATGGTCCTCGAAGCTTTCGAGGATGAACCGTTGACACCGTGGCAGGGATACAGTATCATCAGTGATGTTATTGTACGTCTACACACCAGTACACCATACATGCGTCTCTAATTATGGTCATGACTTACAATAGCCGTTCACATCATTTTTTCCATGTGCCAACATTCACCATCTATTATCTCCGGATCTACTCCATCAAGTGATCAAAGGGGCGTTCAAAGACCATCTTGTGGACTGGGTGGGGGATTATATTGAGATTGTCCATCCAGCAAAGAAAGCGAAGGAAATTCCTGCCAACATTGACCACCAGTGCGTCGTTTGGTTGTATTCTGAAATGCTAAACTTACTTACCTTTGTTAGGATTGCAACAGCACCCTTATTCCGGGACTACGGTGCTTTCCTGAAGGACGTGGCTTCAAACAGTGGACAGGTGATGATTCTAAGGCGTTAATGAAGGTATGTCCCTGTTTATGATATCCGAGACATAGGGTGCTCAGCGCAGCACCATCATGCAGGTCTATCTGCCCGCCATAGCAGGCCATATCCCCGCTAGGATGGTACACATAGTGATGTTCCCAGCTCGGCCCAGAGCTGGCAGCCAAGCCAAGCCTGGCCATTTTAGGCTGGGCTGGGCCGGGCCAGTTGTACTGGCCCAGTGTTGGCTCATGGCTCGGCTCGGGAAAGTTAGAAGCCGGAGCCAGTGGCTCGAGCCGTGGCATTTGTCATGTGATCATGTTGATGGACGTGTAGCTTTTTCTTATCCTGACAACCACCGCTGATCTTGCAGGAGTCAAGTCTGTCGAGA
Organism: Russula vinacea; assembly: GCA_022376525.1. Classification (NCBI taxonomy): domain Eukaryota; kingdom Fungi; phylum Basidiomycota; class Agaricomycetes; order Russulales; family Russulaceae; genus Russula; species Russula vinacea. The sequence continues at coordinate 11,990 of WTXL01000274.1, read as the reverse complement.
TTTGTCCTTGCGACTCAATGCAAGAACTTCTTGCATTGAGTCGCAAGCACAAGTCTCGTCATGATGTATCTCCCTTTCTTCCCTCGCTGTGCCTCGCTATCATTCTTCCCTCGAACCTCCTCAAATCCCCCCTTCTACGATGCCAACAGTTGCAGCAATCAAAACGCTTGTCAAGGACATCACCACGCTCTCAAACAGTTTGCCTCGATCGGTTCAACAGGCCACAAAAGACGACAAGATCTGGAGCGTCATAAATGCTGGTCAAGGTGAAACAGCACACGAAACATTCAATAGACGCTTCGACGCTATGTTTGGACAGGAGTGCCGAGATTCTACTGGCCGTCTGGAACACATTCACAAGGGAAAGCTCGGAATGGGGCTTGTCTGTTCCTACCTGTCAAAATGTGACTGGGCAGACAGATTCCCTTTGGATCTCGTTGAGATCAAACTAGTAAGACTTGTCGAGGAACTCAAACATCTTTGGTATGTATTTAACCTTCCTTTACTCCTGTGTATCATTACTGACTCTGCACCTAGCGGATCTGATGTCGATTCAACGACCCAGACGCGACCATCATGCAACGTCGCACCAACTTCCAAGCTGACGGATGCCAATAACGCCGCTCAGCTGGAGCTGTCATTTCAGCATCCAGCTATAGAAGCATTCCGCACACGAGCTCAAGAAGCCACATCCCCACTCACCTCTATCAATACCGGGCATACGATTCATGCCGCAAATCCTCCAACAAGGCTGTCTCCCAAGCGCACTGTGTCTGCTATTGTTGACGCAGATACTGAACAGCCCGAGTTTGGACTTTCTGGTGGCGATCAGGACACCGATGGCCAGCCACGTACGTTTATGATTTCTATGATAGAGCCTCCATTCGCTTACTTCGGAATCATACCACAGTCAAAAAGCGACGCATGGGACCTAAAACCTCAAGCACTTCAAAGAGCAAGCATATCATTTCCGTCTCCGAGGACGATGATGGCGAGGATGAAGTGGATGAAGGACTGAGAGGCCCAAGTCAAACCAGAGGTACATATCGTACAAACTATCCCAAGTTTTTTGATCTAAAGTTTATTACAGACAAGTCCCGCGCAACACTGGGAAATCCAACGGATGTTGACGAGGAAGGCCTTCTCACCGATGTTAATGTTCAGCCAGTTCATAACACCACATCAACATACGGGGATAAACGACGCGACATCGACAGATTTTTCAATCCAGCATATTCAAAGACCATCAACGGAATCGTGAAGAAATACTGTCTCTGTAAAGTGTGCCCGTACGTGTTACTTACTTCAGGCCTCGGATTTATGTTTGCTAATGAAAACTTGACATTACTTCGTACTAGAGATGACAAGAGTATTGTCAACGAAGTTACAACTCTACGCCGTCATCTGGAGGCATATCACGTGGTGGGTTTAATTTTAATGTTCCCCCTCTCGTCTTGAATTTTGATTTCTCGCAGGGGAAATACCGCAAATGGGCGGAAGAAAACAACTTCGAATCAAGGCTACCGGGTGATATTAGAAGGTGCAAGGCAGCAGCAGCAGAACTTGTGGTGCGAACACTGGATCGCGACCTTGTGGAGAAGAAAATCACGGAGCGCATTGTTAAGTATACTGACCAGTCTTTTCGTCAGACTGCCATCGAATGGCTAATCGCCACAGATCAGGTAAGAAGCACCATTTTGATATCGTCTTATTATGCTAATAACTCTACTTGCAGCCGATATGTGCCCTTGAACATCCTAAATTCAAAGAAATGATTGATATCGCTGCGTGTGCCACAAACAGGGTTAAACTTCCAGGTCGAAAGTCAACGCGAGCGGAAATCATTCGATTGTTCAAGAACCATCTCACAAGTTTGAAGTCACGGCTCAATGTAGGCTTGTCTCCTGGACAAATCTTTTCAGGCCTTTCGGCATCTCACATTCATTAGGGTTTCAAGGTCACCGGCGAAGTTAATCTAACATGCGATGGATGGAAAGCCAGCAATACAGACGGTTACTTTGCGGTCACAGGCCATTGGATCGAGGAATCGATGCCAATGCAGTGGGAGCTCAAGAGCGCTCTCCTTGGCTTCACGCGACTCGGCAACGCTCACAATGGCGAGCAGCTGGGCCAAGCTCTGTTTAAAGTTATCAAACGGGTCGGCATAGAACACAAGGTAGGCGTGTTGGCATTGCGTGAACCTTCATACTCATTGATGACTTACAGACTGGCCACATAACTTGTGATAACGCGTCTAATAACTCCACAATGATGCAAGAGGTGGCAAGGCGTTTGAAGGCTACGACAGGGAGAAAATATAAGTGGCAAAGCAGGAAGATTAAGTACGCTTTTCGTGACTCTTAATTCAAGTGACTCACAACCTCTGGCGGGTCCTCTGCAGCTGTCTTGCACATGTCATTAACCTAGCGACACAAGCCCTTATATCAACATACAGTAAGGCGCCACACTTTGACCCGAAGAACCCAGAGGCCCATGTCCCAACAAGCTGCGATGAGGTGGGGCTAGTTAGGGCGATTTCAGTCAAGGTACGTGTCATGTCCCTTAGCATAGCGGAATACTAATTGTTGTTCAGGAGCGATCGTCGTCCAAGCGCAAAGAAATATGGAAAACTGTCCAATCCAAGGCAGGGGTTGCAAGACCGGTCCAACTCATTCTCGACATGAAGGTCTGATGGTCTTCAACGTATCTGATGCTTGACCGGGCTGAACGAAACAGGGCAGTGAGTACATAGTAACTCTCATGATTTGTGCTGACATATTTCAGTCCATTGACACCTTCGTTGATGAGCTACATTGGGAAGAGACCGACGGTGCAAAACGTGACAAAGTTCGCGCACTCAAGCTGGACAACGATAAATGGCAGCGGGTCAGCCTCTTTCTGGGGCTCCTAGCAGTATGTGTATCATATCGGTTCAAATTTCTGATGTGCCAATGCGGTGACACTTTACCAGCATGCAGACAACGTGCAGCAAGCATTTTCATCTGAGCGAACATCAACCCTCCATCTGGCGATTCCTGCTCTTGAAGCTCTTCACTGGGCTTGGTCCTCTCGTGCTGGACGTCCCAAGTACCAACGATTCTCTCATGCACTCGAAGCTGCGTGCATGAAGATTGATGATTATTATGAGAAGACGACCGATTCACCTGCCTACATCATGGCAATGAGTAAGTGATGGCGTACTATTTTATGTTAATAACACTGCTAACGTAGTAATGTGACTGCTAGTCCTCAATCCAAGGGAGAAGATGTCGTATTTCAAGAGGCATTGGTCCATAGAACTCCAGGGGGATGTCATAAAATGTGTTGAGGAAGTGGTAAGCAAATTATTCTCGCAGTTGCGTCACTCGCATGGCTTTGTACTTAATTGAGTTTAGTTCAAGGAACGATTTTTGTTACTAAGTAAGGATTCGGACACGCAAGAGTCTACAACATCCAAGAAGGCAAAGGAGGGGCTGCCTGCTTTGCTTCAGGTTCAGGAATCTAGTGATGATGAGGGCGACGCCGATGAAATGGGCCCCAACATTTTTGATGATCCTGATCGTCCATGGTCTCGATACTTTCACACATACCTAGACATTCTTGAGCAAGTACCAGATGGCTGGTCTGCGATTAAGTGGTGGGGGGTAAGTGCCACTTCTGATGCGCTCAATATTATATTAACTTACACTCTTCCAGGTTAATGCCTCACGCTACCATCCTGCTTGGGCTTCACTTGCGCGTGACTACCTCTCGATTATGGCATCATCTGTTTCGAGCGAACGTGCATTCTCCCAGGGTGGCATCACGATCACCAAACGACGCAACAGGTTGAAGGGTGACATTGTCGAGGCATTACAGTGTGCAAAATGTGCAATTCGACACGATCTACTGTTTAGGGAACCGGCACCTTCCTCAGTTGTTAAAGGACAGTTTGATCACATCAATGGCTTGGGTGATGATGAGGATGGCGAGGACAACAAAGACGAAGGTTGGGATGATCATCTATTGATCGAGGATGAGGAGGATGAGTTGGGGCTGCTGGGTGCAGAGACAGACTCAGATTCGGCATGATATTCGGTTGTTTTTTGTTGCCAGCAAACCCTAGTAATGCTGCTATGTAATCTCCCTTTGCGTCTACCCTAGTAATACTGCTATGTAATCTCCCTTTGCGTCTCAGCCACCTGCCCCCCAAAAGCCATGGCTCAGGCTGGGCCAGGCCGGAGCCAAGCCACAAAAGTTGGCTCCGGCTCGGCTGATCTATTTGGAAAGCCAGAGCCGCTAAAGGCCAGGCCAAAGCCATGGCTTTGGGGCCAAGCCAAGCCAGAACATCACTAGGTACACGCTATCGGCGCATTCCTGGAATTTTGCTACCTCGTTCGATGATCACAAATCGACAGTGTGGCCTTGGATCAAATCCAGACAGCAATCACTCGTTTCCATCAAGAACGTACCATTTTCATCGAGACAGAAGTTTGAATGGACTTCTCGCTGCCTCGACAACACTCTCTATCCCACTACCGCTCTCTCATCCAGCAATTTGGCACACCCAATGGACTTTGCTCATCAATTACTGAGTCCCGGCATATCACAGCCGTTAAAAAACCCTGGTGCCGTTCGAACCGAAATCAACCAATGGGCCAGATGCTTCTAACAAACCAGCATCTGGACAAACTTGCGGCCTTGCATGTGGATTTCATTGCCCGTGGAATGTTACAGGGACCGTTGTTGACGCCTGGCCTTCCCACCCCTGAATCTCCACCCTCCATCAGGAAAATCCAAGTTTTTCTTAAACTCACTTGTAAGCAACTTGCAAGCACTTAAACACACTTATAGCTACTTGTAGAGTGTTTCAAGCAATCTGAGGTCTGCTCAAGTTGGACTTGCCATGCTTGTGGCAAGTAAATTTACTTGTCACAAGCTAGGTCTCCTCCTGATTTTTGACTTGTAAAGCTTATTTATAAACTTGCAGGGCTTATATTCATTTTATTGGTCTTAAAAAAACTGGACAAGTCCAACAAGGGCTACAAGAAGTTTAAGAAATATTTGGCACCAAGTGACTCAAGTAAGCCAAGTAATTTTAAGTGATCATCTAATAAAAAGTGCAGAAAGAGTATTTCATAGTTGCAAGTAGGTTAAGCATTCATTGGATCAAATAAGTAGTCCAAGTAGACCAAGCATTTATTTAAACAGCAAGAGCTGTAAGTTATTCAAGTAGCCTGCATTTTATAATCTAAATCATAATATTATTTATTATTTGTAATCTAATTACATAACTCTAATCTAATCTATCTATATATCTATCAATCTAATCTAATCTATCTAATCTACAACCTAATCTAACCATGCAGGCAACCAGCCGGGCAGGGACTGGGGGCATCAACACAGCTGCATACTAGAGGTTGTTAGTGAAGAGAAGTAAAAAAAAAGGATTAGAACTTACCAAAGCGAGGGCATCGACGCAGCATGCAGAGGTGGGAGGCGTCATGCACGCGACGCTGATGTGCTGAGTCCCCGCTATACGCGAGCGAGAGACTAAGTGCTGAGGGTTCGCTGGAGGCGGAGCACTTCTGGATCGGAAGCGCGGGAAAGGAAGTTGCCTAAGTGGGCGCTCCGGTCACATGGGACCAGCGACGGCGGAAAAGGACTTGTAGCTCACTCGGGAGCTAAGCTGGCGGCGAGCAACACGACCAGCGACGGAGAGGCGACGGAGACGACGAGAATGAGACCGGAACGAAGGGAAACGGATCGGAAACGGAGGAGCTATGGTGAGAACTATGGGAGACTCGGCTCCCAGCTGGATTCTGCCTGTAAGCTAAGTACATCTCTAACTAATATACTAGCTACTTGGTCTGTGCATGCTGGCGACCCTATACTACGCTCCTAACCTGTTTTGAGGACATCCGCTGCGGGCGATCGGTCCGCGCACTCCGTTCCGCGCGCGCCCGCTCCTGGGCCTTGCAACGCGACGCGCGACGTCGGGCGTCCTCCTACGTGGCAGGGGCGACGTACCAAGACTAGTCCTACTCGGGGAAGTCGTTTGTACAACTCCGAGATGTCTGCACGCGCTGTGAGAGACTTGAAGACCACTAAGGTGGTTTTGGTGTAATTGAGGGCGATCCGCTGATACGCTGCAGCACCGGCTGTACACGTATTCCGACTGGAGCGGAGAACTGGAGAACCGGAGCGGAGGAGACAGAGTGGAGCGGACGCCAACGACAGAGAGAGTCGGAGGAATTCCACTCCCAAACCAGATCCGAGCAGAAACACCAGGAATGCACCAAACGAAGCCCCACCCTAGAAGCAGTCCGTGTGCCTCGAAGTGGAGGAGGTGCCGGGACGCTCGGAGCGTGCAGGACGAGGACCGAGGCCAGGGCCGCCTTAGGATCGACAGGAACAGCTACTTAGAAGTCCAGGACAGGCCAGGCTCCCAGCGGAGCAGACGGACCGATCGACGGCGCAGGAAGTGAAGTCAGCGGTCACGAGTACCGGGCGGAACTCCGACGTCAATTGTAAGTCATCCAGGAGCAAGGACCGATCTGGAAACAACAGGAGCGAGTTTCCCCGTAGCGATTCCTATTCTCGGCGGCGCCCGGACGAGTTCGAAGGCTTGGTCGAAGGCCTACAAGTCCGAGGCCGACGATCCGAGAATCTGAGGTCGGAGCTCAGTGACCCAGAGCGACTATGTTCCGGAGTCGAGTTCGCGTGATGTCGACAACAGGTTGAGCAGCTACAAGGACCGGAAGTCCGAGCTCACAGAGCAGCAGTTCCGAGTCCACCGGAGGTCGCGCTCCTGGCAACGCTGCTAGGAAGAGTCGGGCCAAGGCGGACAGCGCCTGGAGCGAGCAGGGAGACGCACCAAATCAAGTCTAATACGGATCGGAGGAGGTCGACGAGCATCGGAGCGGGCGTAGGCAGAGCAACAGCGTAGGCGAGAGTAATAGCGCACTGCAAGGAGAGTTTTAGAGCAGAGGATGCACAGACCACCCCAACTGGTATAAAGAGTCGGATACCTTAGGTAGAAAGGGGCAACTAAGCTAGTCGATCGCCCCAGAGCTAGTCAGTCGTACTCCACACGAGTATCCTATTATTTCCTGTCACAGCAGACCAGTAGCGACCACAACAGCGACTTCCCCTCTCATCTCTTACATTCTCACCTCCGTCCGAGCGCACCATACCCGGTCCGACGACCCACACCACCAGCGACTTCCGTGCAAGTCGTTCCGCGTCACTCCGATCCCGTGCAGTCGGAGCAGGTATCGTATCGTATTAACTCTGATCCCGTGTGGTCGGAGCAGGTTCCGTTAACGTATAACCTCGAGCCCGTGTGTTCGGAGTTCATCAGTATAGTATTCCTTCGGTCCCGTGCGACCGGAGTTCGTTCAGGCAGTTCCCTCCGACTCCGTGCAGTTGGAACTCCGTCCACTAGCGTGTGGAACAGCAGGGTTTCGTAGATCGGTCACTAATACTACCTCCCGAACCCAGGGTAAGGTTCCGAGTCATTTGCTAACACAGACAGCCGCGACTTAGGACATCACCACGCGATGACGCGCTCCGATTCGCTGTGAGCGCGTCGTATCACTTGGGCTCGATGTTCCTGCCGAGTTTCAGGGCGATCGGAGCGGGCGGAGAAGGCGCGCGGCCGTCGGAATGAGGGGATAAGTCGGAGGGGAGGTTGGAGCGCGCGTGTTGTCGCTCCGTCGGCCCGGCGGTCCGTCGCTCCGCTGCGTCGGACTCCTGTCTCTAAGTCTTCGCTATGTGCATATCCGCGCGTGCTGCCGCGCCTGCGACGCATCAACGCCGTGGGGACCCGGTGCGAGCGTGCAAGCGTGGGGACCCGGTGCGTGCGTGCGTGCGGGAACCCGGCGCGTGCGTGTGTGGGGACCCGGTGCAAGCATGCGTGCGGGAACCTGGCGCGTGCGTGCGTGTGTGCATGAGGACCCGGTGCGTGCGTGCGTGCGTGAGGACCCGGTGCATGCGTGCGTGCGTGTGTGAGGACCCGGTGCGTGCGTGCGTGCGTGAGGACCCGGTGCGTGCGTGCGTGCGTGGGACCTGGTGCAAGCGTGCGCGGGGACCCGTTGCAAGCGTGCGTGCGGAAACCCGGCGCGTGCGTGCATGCGTGGGGACCCAGTGCAAGCGTGTGCGGGGACCCGTTGCAAGCGTGCGTGCGTGGGGACACGTTGCGTGCGTGCGTGGGGATCCAGCGGGCATGGGACGCGTGTGGGGACCCAGCGTATGAAAGGCGCATTTGGTGTCCAAAATGTTGTGAGCGAAGATGAGGTAGAAAGCATGTATTACTTACCTTACAAGCCCTCTACAGAAGCATGAATGTGGAACGAGGGCATTCGTGGGCGTGGGGTGTGGACACGGGCGTGGGTGTGGGCGTAAGCGTGGGAGTGTGGGCGTGGGCGTGCGTGGGCATGTGGGCGTGGGCGTGCATGGGCGTTGGCATTGGTGTGGAGGTGGCCGTGGGTGTGGGCATTGACGTGGTAGACGTGGACATGGGGAAGGGGGGTGGGGTGGAAGAGAGAAGCGGGGTCGAACAGCATTCAGAGTTCAACATCTAGTTGAATTTTGGCATGTGATGTTGAAGCCCAGCGCGTCATGTGACATCGCGACTTACAGCACTTTTCAAAATTATGCGGAAACCGCAAATTTCGTGTTGTGCGATGTGCCACTTTGCTGACTTGGACTTTTAAACTCAGCTTCGCTTGTGTATTTATGATTATTTGTAAACACCGTTCAGGCTGTAAGGGATGCGTGATAGAGTCAGACGGTGCAGTGTCTGCACCTGCTTTCCTGGCCATTCTCACCTTTCCGAGTCATGCCTCCACGTACCATCTCAAAGGACCTCAAAGCTTGAATACCAGTTCTATTTTATGACCAAGGCCTCAAGGTTCAGATGATCTGCGATCTGCTCGGTGTCAAGAAAACAATGGTCTATATGACACTCCGGAACTACCGTTCACATGGCCAGGCCATAAATCCAAATGCACGACATACAGGAAGACCATGCAGCCTTAGTGCGGTCGATCTAACTTTTATTCGCACATTCCTTGTTCACGATCACACACACTACCTCGATGAGCTTCAACAGGCTCTTGAGACTCAACGCGGAATCCATGTTTCCATCCCCACTCTTGCCCGCACTCTCCGGAGACTTCACTATTCATTGAAGACTGTTTCGGTGAAGGCACTTGAACGAAACGACTTGAAACGTGCTGCGTTTATGAATCGGATTGGTGCCAAGGTTCCGAATATGGATATGGTAATATTTCTAGATGAGAGTGCAAAAGATGATCGTACACTGGGGCGAAAAATGGGCTGGTCTCACATTGGAACCTGTTGTGTTCAACGGCAGTGCTTTGTTCGTGGACAGCGCTACTCAATTCTCCCAGCACTCACCTTGGACGGCATCATCGCTTATGATATTATCAAGGGCCCAGTCACAGCTGAACGGTTTATAAAATTCCTTCGAGAGATGGTGGTGCGTAATTCTGTATTTGTATCGTGTCAGACTGAAGTAATAGGGATTTTTGGTAGCTTCCACTTACAAATCCATACCCTGGACCCCGCTCCGTTATAATTCTTGATAATTGTGCTATTCACCATGGAGAAAATATACATACATTAGTTGAAGACGAAGCTCGTGAGTGTAGCCCCCAGTTCTAAGTTCGGAAAACTGACTACTAATCATAGAGTGCAAGTTGATCTTTTTGCCACCGTATTCACCCGATTACAACCCGATTGAACAGGCCTTTTCGTCAATCAAGGCTTGGCTACGACGGAACAGGGTAAATCAAAAGGTGTTTGAGATTGTTCACGCGCTTCATCATATCACACCCATAATGGCGTATGGCTGGTTTCAAGCCTCTGGTTACTTGTAATGTTCTTTGCTAGATTCTACGTAGTCAAGAAACAAAGTATTAGAATCAGATCTTTGAAATCAACAATTAGTGTCTTAATTAGATACGTCTGAGTCCAATGAATAGGTCTTACCAGTGGCCACTGAACCTGACCTTCCCAACCTTCAGAACTGTACAGTGGAGCAGTGAATCCAGGGGGGACCGGAAGCCATATATCGAGAGCATCATTGAAGTATGTCGTACGGGTATCAGCCTCGGTAGGCTCCGCTTTCTTCATTGGCAGTCCAAAATAGCGTGCACCACCTCCGTCAGGAAATTCCACACTATACTGCACCTCAATATTTGACTTTGGCAGAGAACTGGGCTTTGGCGGAGAATTAGGATTATGATTAGATGATGGACCAGCATGTGTTTGGCTTGATACAGAGCAAACACGATAACGACGACGCTTTGACTCAAGCTTGAGCCAGTCCTGACATCCTCTCTTCAATCGAATAGCGTCACCATGAGGCATTGAAACTGGTGAAGCAGTGAGTGCGGTATCGGGGACTTCACTAAGTATATCCAGTCCATAGTTTTCTTTTGAAAGTATATCCTCATATGTAGAAGCATGCCAAACACCAAGAAAATTTTCAGTGTGGATAAGATAGCGTGTAAGCTGAGAAGGGGATGGAACAGTGGGGGCTGTTGGGGAAGAGGATGGAAGTTCTTGATCCGAGTTACGGGTCGGGGTTTGAGGCAAGTGTGATGTGCATGGTGTTGTTGGTGTCGCAGGCACGACAGCTGTGATAAGATTGGTGAGGGTGCCGAGAAATGATGTCAACGAAGCAGCTTCTGATTGTGGGTTTGACTGAGGTAAGCGATTTGGCACCAGTGATGAACGGCGCTTTTCAGGATCAAAAGACTGTGTGTTGGGAGGCACATGAACGGTGGCTTGGCCATCATGCTATTATATGCATGAAAATAAGAGAATGTTCATGTAGACAGAGTTCAACACACATACAATAGCAAAACACCATTCACGCATCCTAAGTGGCATGAGGGGAATAGATGTGCCGTCCGAACAAACATATTGAAAACCCGTATCAGAATCACTTTTATATTTTGCTTCAAGAAGCTGACGGATTCGAGCTAGATCAGCTTCAACTGGAGTCAGGCCATCATCGATGTCCTGGTAAGTTGACATGAGAAAGCGAGCAATTTTTCAAAGTACGGAGCTTGCCTTTTCCGAGTCATCCTCGCCATCTTCAGTAGCATCAACCTATAAATAATTAGTAGCACTCACACTCGTTCCAAGTATTTACATACCGATGTACACTTCTGCTTGACGTCATTGGCATCGACAATCAAACTTGCTTTTGAAAGGTGCTTGTCGTTTATCTTCTTCACCATTGCGACATATTCCTCCAGTTTTTCGACATCTAGAGCTTCGGATTTACTACAATCATGCCAGAGATTAGTCAGAAGTACATGAACATCGAAGCAACAGAACACTTGAACTTACCTTCGCCCAGAATAATAATACTTGAAACGGAAGGTTTTTGATGGTGAAACATTATACCTAAGGTTGCATTTCAAAAGGATGGCCTGTAGGAACGAAGTATAATTCGATTCGAGACAGATAAAACTCATTTCCTTCGTTGTGACTTCTTTTCGAGTTTTTGGCTGAGATTTTGACCGCTTGCTTGTTTTTGTAACAGTAGGAATATGAGTGATAAGTTGCAGAGAGAACTTGGTGGTAACCTCGGCATCCTCAGAAGAAGAAAAAGTGTCGTTGGCCATGGGGATGTGGACGGAGGTGGGGCAAAATACGCAAGCACTCATACACGCAATGTCAACACATTGGCCACTTCAATTCAAGCGCCGCTTATAAATGTGGCAAACGTGGCCTTTCGAAACAAACAGGATTCCGCATAATTATGAAAAGTGCTGTAAAGAATTTTGGACGCACGCAGCCCGGGTTTCCCACAGTGCAAATGTTGCTGCCAGCCAAGCCAAATAGACTCATATCTCTGGAAATAAAATAGTTAAAAATACGAAAATATTTGAGCCAATAGATATAATAAAATAACAGGGAATCCTCTGCTAATATTAAGTGGTCCGATCATTTATTATTGAGTTAGGTAA
>WTXL01000273.1:0-25467 GCA_022376525.1 Russula vinacea | reverse complement strand
GGCGAAGATCTGAATTGATGAAAAGGAGCCGTACAAATGGTCGATTTCACTGTATCACAAGTTTTATCTTTTCCGATAGCTTCTTTAATACTACCAATGTCCAGGGGAAGTAGAACGGTATCAAAAAAAGTGCCGACGAAAACCCAATAATTCGCCTTCGCCTCTGACGCCACAAGTGGAGCTACGCATATCTCCACGGAAGGTGCCAGGATTCAGATTGTGCTCATCTACCGGTACCTTGGACAGGGCGCAGTGCTATTAGCCAACCTGGGGGATACCATGTCTTTGCGGCACAAGAGCGCTTCTCCGAGGAGCATCCACCCTTCATTGCGTCTATGATGAGATAATGACATCGGAATCTATCAGAACTGACCAAAAACGCGCGATTATCGCACATCTTAGTCCCTGCGCAGTGCACCCATCTCAACGTCGCCTGCCTCTTGACTGTTCGTTGCAATCACTAAGCCCTCGCTCATCTCCCTTTTTACACACATTTGTTCGGCAAGGAGCAACGTAAGGAAGCTGCTGCGAGGACCACAATCCAGAAGAAAAGTGACGTCGGGATGGCGGCGGAGTAGTAAGTCGTCAGCACGAGATGGTGAAGAGCACCGTGAGGGTAAAGTCTAGAATGAGCCGAGGTCGTCGGACAAGGTGATACAGATAATAAACACTACAAGGGGAATGGTGCTGAGTTGCGATCAATCGGGTAAGCGCGGGCAACTCACTCTGCCGTTGATGCCAACACCCAACACGCTGCAAGGATCCAGCCCCGCATGTAATCCCCGCGACCGTCTGGGCCCATGTACCAGGGACCTTCAGCAACCTTGCGGCCGCCACTCCATGCGCCAGTGAAGGAGGACCATCGTTCTTCGCCGTGTAATCTTCGAAACGTAGGCCTTCCGGCCATTTCGCGCCAGTCCATTAGCATCCCTATGCATCGATCATCAGGTTCACGTGAGCGGGAGCTAGCTGAATTTTTTGGCGTACCGACATTAAAAGCTCCACCTTCATACTCCAGCGAGCCGGGCTCCGCAAAGAGAGAGAGGAGAGGGGGGACGAGTAGGGCAAGGGTGAGGTAGTGCAGGGATTGAACGGCCACTATCTAAAAGGAGAGAAACGGAGCGGGTTAGGGTAGGGTTCGGAGAAGACAGCAAGACTGGCCGAAACGTTCTTGGGATATAATCATGACCGGATCCCAGGTCGTCACCTTGGGGGGTGCCATGATGGTGCGACGAGTATGTAAGGACCTTACGGCGAAATAGCGAAACACATCGACTTGTAAAAGACTCCGTCGAACAGCCCTGCAGGTTCTGTGACACACCGTGACGTACAATACGTCACATCACATCGAATTCAAGACACCGCGCCCCGCGCCCGGCAACTGAAAGGGGACTCGCATGCCTCAACAGTATGACCCGCTCTCACAAGAGGACGACAGTCCCATACGCGACGCGGATCTCGACAATGCAGACTCTCTGCGCGAGGGACTTCTTCCGCGCCCAGCGGTCTACTACGGAGAAGGTCCGTTCAACGCGCCAAGCTCGGACGAAGAAGACGAGTCAGAGGTAGCAGAGAAGGATGGTCCGGGCTCGCTGAATTGCGCAGAACACGGCAACTTTTTAGGATCCGGGTTGGCTGACGACAGCCTCCATGTCGGAGGGCAGAAGGTACTGTATTTACCAAGCAAGCTGCTGCTCGCGTGGATATGGTCGTAATCGGGCACATTGCAGGAATTCCCATCCGTCCGAGGGCTCCTTCTCGCTTTGGCTGCGCTTTTGACGCTCTCGGGGCGATAGGTCTCTTTGCCGCCCTGTCCTACAAAGAGACGAAACGCGCGGTGCCCGGGAACGAGCGCATCACCATGGATCACATCTTCAACGGCACATTTCGTGTCGCGCGAACGGACCTCTCGTGGGTTCCAGAAGGTATGCCCAAAGTGGGCTACCTCTGTGATTGTGGAGCTGACGGAATTTCCCCATTTACGCAAAAGCCGGCGACGGTGTCTTTTCTGTTGAGCAGGACGGTTTCATAAAGCTTGTGAACCTCAATTTGAACACCACCACCAATCTCGTGCAAATTTCCGATCTCGTGGATGTGAGCCTGGTCGATGGTCTCTCTCGCGCGCGTAGCCCTTAACCATCTCCACATTGTAGGAGCACGGAAATCGGCTGGCGTGGTCCACTTGGAAGCTGTCGCCTGACATGAAATACATGCTAATTAAGGCCGACCCCCTCAAGGTAAGCCTCAACCAATCCGCGTTGTAGGCCTCGCATTGACTGTGAGGCTAACGTAGCAATGGCGTTGGTCGAGCTTTGGGAACTACTGGATTTACGATCTGGCGACGAACGAAACATGGCCCCTAGTCCCCCCTCTCATCCTCCAAAGTTGCCTATGCGACGTGGTCCCCGACAGGGGAGCGAATAGCTTATGTCATGAATAATGATCTCTACGCGGTATCGTCCCCTTTGTGAGAGCCATACTATCGCCTGCCTGCTTCGTTAATCGTCTTCTGATATGCCCGTAGACGGCACGCATCTCATATTCAGGTTACCAACTCGGGAAATGCTACTCTTTTCCACGGTGTCCCTGACTGGGTGTACGAGGAAGAGGTGTTTTCTTCCGACTTTGCACTCTGGTGGTCGCCTGATTCGACCAAAATCGCCTTCCTTGTCTTGGACGAAACCCTGGTCAATGAGTACACCTTCCCGATTTACAACCCGACAGATGACTCGGACGCCGTCGTGCCCTACACAACACAGCAGACGATGCGCTATCCAAAGCCAGGCTATCCCAACCCGCTCGTTTCCGCTTCCGTGTTCGACCTCGAGCGATTCCTTTACGAGAGTTCCTTCAACAATTACTACGATCCCGCCGAATCGACGCTCGAACTAGAATGGTCAGGTAGCCTACCGCGCAACGACAGCATCATCATGGAAGTCGTCTGGCTCGGTCACGGAGGCGGCTCCCTCCTGCTCAAGGAGGTAAACCGCAACGCGGACGCCGGCCGCGCAGTCCTGTTCGACTTATCGGATACCGCGCTTCTCGCCGCGCGAACTGGGCGCGTCGTGCGCACGCTCGGCAAAGACGGTGAGGAGGCTGACGAGGGCTGGATAGAGTCGGAGCATACCGTATATCCACTCCCTGAAAACTTCTCGCCGAGTGGACTCCCGTCGTACCTCGATATCGTGCCGGACAAGGACGGGTACAACCACATTGCGCTGTTCAGTCCTGCGAGCACGAGCACGCCTCAGTTCCTGACTACGGGGCCTTGGGAGGTCACAGATGGTGTGCGGGCTGTCGACCTTGTGAACGGGCTTGTGTATGCGTTCTCGCGTTCGTTCTATGTGTTTTTAAGCTCATGATTTCTGACCGCTTGTTGTCGTTATTAGGTACTTCCAAGCTGCCAACCCATCTTCTATCAGTCGCAACGTATTCTCTGTCTCCCTTCCCCTCGATAGCAATCTCAAGTACACCGACGCGGCCCCGACGCCGCAGCCCACCCCACTAGCGTTGACCGACACGTCGACATTGGCACGGTATTCTGCAAGCTTCTCGCCTGGGGCAGGGTTCTACCTACTCAGCTACGATGGCCCGAATGTCCCATGGCAACGCGTCATCAAGACCAATGACATGAGTAAGTACCGACGAGAGAGAGAGGAATTGCTTATGTTCTGAACGGGACCACCTAGGTTTCAATTTTGTCGTCAATGATAACACTCCACTGAACGTCACCTGGAGCCGGTTCGAGACCCCAATAATCAAACATACGACGATAGAAAGCGATGGCTACGGTGAGGGAATCACTTCTCAAATTAATTAGCTCGTTTCTCACTACCTCACGTCAACAAAACGGGGGGACCCGATTTTTTTTCTTTTTGTCAAATTTTCGAATAGAGCTGAACGCGGTCGAATTACGTCCTCCGCACATGGATGACTCTGGACGCACGAAATACCCAGTGCTCTTTCGAGTGTATGCCGATCGTTTCTTTATCATTTGCAACCCATCGACTTCATTGACCCCCCTCCCTCCCCCCCTCTTTGTTTGCACTTGTCATAGATATGGTGGACCCGGCTCACAGCTTGTGAGCGCTTCGTTCGACATCAACTGGCACGCGTATCTCGCGTGTGGCCTGCAGTACGTCATTGTAGTCGTCGACGGACGCGGCACGGGCTATAAAGGCCGGGCGCTGCGGAACCCGGTCAAGGGTAACCTTGGGTTTTGGGAGGTGCGGGACCAGATCAACGCTGCGCGGTGAGTTATCAAGTATCCGCGTCTTTTTTTGTTTTGTGATTTGCGCCCCTCCTTTTATCAGTGTCTGGGCGTCGAAGGATTACGTAGACCCGACCCGGGTCGGGATTTGGGGTTGGGCGAGTAGTGCTTTGACATGGGGTTTCGCACGTGCTCTGATGCAATGAACACAGTCCTATGGCGGTTTCATGAGCTCAAAGGTGGTCGAAGCTGATGCCGGCATCCACTCTTTGGCAATGGCTGTTGCAGTGCGTTTTCCCGATGCCATCAGTCGTTGATGCCGAGTGTCCTAATTTTTGTTTGCGCCTTGATGCAGCCTGTCACCAGTTGGCGCTTGTACGGTTCGTATTTCCTTTAATTGTCATGACCCTGACTTTTTTTATCCCACCTTTGCCACTCTCGTTGACTAATGTATGGGGACTTGACAGATTCCATCTACACTGAACGGTACATGAACTTGCCCGCGCTCAATCCAGGCGGGTACGTCAATGCGTCTATCTCGAACGTGACCGCATTCGACAAGATGGACTATCTGCTCGCGCATGGGAGCGGGGACGACAATGTACATTTTGCGAATTCGGCGCACTTGCTGGACATGTTTACCAAGGACACATAAGGAATTACCAGTTCCGGATGTTCACTGACAGGTGCGTGCGCAGAAATGACAATGGATGAAGGCTGACATGCCGGACCGGGCGCCCGACAGTGATCATAGTATACGGATGCGTGGGGCCACCCGGGAGTTGTATGAGTATATGACAAGTTTCTTATTAGAAAAGTGGGGAAAGGGAGGACGCCAAAGGGGATGGTGAGGGAAGGAGAGCTGGACGTTTTCTAGAGATGTGTCGGGTCTGGATTTAGTCTGGAAGTCACATGGGCGGTCGAGGCCCTGCTATATCCGATCGGCTTGAGGCGAGGGCCTCGACCGACACAGCGAGCCATGCTTGGGATAGCGCTCGACGTGATGTGCTAATACCTCCTGATATACTTAAGGTTTTCTCCATGTAATCGACTTGCATCATTCCAACCCACAGCACCCATCCCCCGCCCTTAACCATCATGATCAATTCTCCTCTGTCCTGGCGGCTCTCGTACCACCGACACCACCAACAGCGACAGGGGTAAACTGGCCACGGGTACCCCGTCGGGGCCTCAAGCGACCCCGTGGGTTGTGGAAGGCACGCCGGCGGCTAGACCCTGCAACCGCCGCCACTGCCTCGCAGGATCGGCATCAGCTGTCGCAGACACCCGGTAGTGGGGGGGCGAAATCGAGTTCCTCTGGTCGTGGTTCTGACACGGACCGCGAGATGGAAAGCTGCTGCGAGGGAGAGGAGGAGGAAGAGGCGGACGACGATGGGACGATATGAGCCAAAACTCGAACAGCTCGAAACGACAGCGCAGGGACTCGGGCGGTGGAAGCAGCACGGGCAGCAGCACCGACATCAACAAGGTCTACTCCACCAGTATACCTATGGATTTATGGACGGCTCATGTCAACTCGGAGACGAACGTGGGGGTGATGGTGGACACTCGTGATCGGATGGCGTCAAGTGGTGGTCATGGTACTCCCTGCCACTGCCAGGAGATAGCGACAAAGATTCCGATACCGCCACGCGGCGCACCGCGGGCCCTGAACCCGAACATGGTCACGACCTCCATCGCCGAGCGCGCACCGTCGGGCGCGACGAAGAAGGAGTCGTACGATTGGGAAGAAATCAAGGAGATGCTATCATGGGCTTCCGAGCTCTGCGATCGTGCGTGGCTGTTGCTTTATGCCCGTCTTATCGCCGCGAGAATTAACCCCATTAAATTGAAATATGATAGGCGACGACTTGGCGGGCTCCATCCCTATCCTTAGGGCGGTCATCCACGAATGTCATCGCTTCCTTGTGCGATTCCCGGACCCTTCTGTGTTCTTCTCCCGGCCCCCTCCTCAGGGACTGCGCCGCGAGAGGTCCAGTTCGCCCGACTTTGTCCTCATGTCCGAGGAGCGCCCTTGGCACGAGCCCACGATATCGAGGCGGAGCACGACCCCAGAATCCGACATCAGCCACTTACAACAGCCCCATCATCATCATCCGTTCGTCGTCGTCCCTGCCCTTCTCACGTTGCTTTGTGTTCTCTGACCAATTATTGTGCTGTATAAAAATAGAATCGAATCGCCCTCAGCCTTGCATGCCGTATTGGGCGTAGCGTTATTCCTTTTCGGTAACATCATAGCCCAAAATCCCTCCCTCGCCCTTCCCCGCGAGCCCACTACGCCCTCGCCCTATTGGCTCGCAGCCCTCGATGTGCTCAACGCCGGCGATAGCCTGCCCTGCCAGACGAACGGCACACACGTTTATCCCTACGACGCCGCCACAGGCGCCGATGATTGGCGCGTGGCGATAGCATGGGGCCGCACACTCGTCGCCCTTGCCCACGAAGCGACGAAGCGCTCATCATCGCCTTCACCCCCGCCCTCGCCTGCAACTGTGCGGGCTCGGCTCCCCTCCGCATCCGCGCCCTCATCCCCACACTCGCCCACCGCATCGAGCCCGCCACAACGCTATCAGCCCCGCTCGCCCTTAGCAGCCATCACGATGCTCCGCACGCCATGCCTCCTCCACGCCACGCGCGCCTCCGCACCCGAACTCCTCACGCTAGCAGCGGACCAGTTCTCGCGCGGGATCTTCCACATGCCACACAACAAACCTCAACCTCGCCCCAGCAACAACAGCACCGACACTCTGTCGCCGCCGCCCTCTTCCTCGCCCTCTTCATCAGGAGCGGCAGCACGGCGCCAACACGTGCTGTTCAGCATCGCGTCGGATGTACTGGGTGTCGCGGAGCGGCTGGGCGACGCGGAAGCACGCAGGCGCTGGGCTAAGTGGGCCGATGAGGTGTTTTTGCAGATGCATATGGAGGCGGACGTTGATGCGTGGCGTGCACGCGTCGGCGTTGCGAGGGGGCGGTGCTGGCTCGTCGTTGGTAGTGCGCGCGTGGACGAGATGGAGGATAAGCTTGAGCGCGGGGATGGGAGTGTGTTGCTCAGCAAGGACGCCGAGGACGCCAGGGCTGGCCTTTCCACTGGTGAGTTCTCTCCGCTCTTCCTGTTGGGGAATAGTTCTGACTTTCATTTTTTGATTTTTGGCTTCATTTATCATTGAACAAAGCCATATCATTTTTTGATCGCGCAAAAAGGTCCGCGTCTACAGAGTCGTCCGAACCGTCGCTGGTGAATATGCAGCCTTGGGTGAGCACAAATCCTTCTTTTCCCCTCTCGTTACATATGTATGTTCATATTCTCGGGCAGTTCGCAGAAGCCCTTCTCTCCCTGGCGAACCTGACGGCGGACGAAGGGGCTCGCGAGGCGTTATATGCGCGCGCGCAAGTCGAAGGCGACGATGCTATTGCGCGCGAGCTCGGCCCTAGACCGACGCGGACGCCGCGCTCCCGCCCCCGGACTATCGACGTCCGAATGGACGAATCATGACATTTAATGAAAACTTCTCCCCTGTCCGCCTCACTTCTTCTCCCTCTCCCTCCCCCTTCCCACCACCACCACCACTTCTTCATCTACTCCATATTCTATGTGTGCCCTTTCTCACACTTGATGATACCCCATTGTCCTCTTCCCATCTCGTTTTTTATAAGTTTCTTTTATCTCACCTATATACCCCTTCTTCCCTCGTTGTTCCCGTGGGACAAGGTACACCCAGTGCATTTCACCAACCAGATTGCCACCCTCCTTTCCCCTTTCTTCCCAGTCCCTTCATACATCCCAGTGTCGCCTTTTCGTCATGATGCAACAAAATCTCCCTGTAAATTATCCTTTTCTTTCCACGATGTACTATCCGATCCCTCTTCCCCCCGCATTAGATCCATCTAAACGAATACGCATAAATAAAACTGATAATATACAGAATGTCCCAGAATGAGCAAGACAGGCCAGCCTATCTGATATTATCATGTATCCCGGCAATTGTCACACACTATCACGGCCATCGCCGCTTCCATCTCTGTCCTTGTCCTCCTGTCGTACTGCAGGTGTGCACTAACCCCCCACCCGCGCGCCCTCGCTGCCTCTATTGCGCAGCAACGCCAGTGACGCCACCAACATTAAACAGGGTCCTGGGCAGTTCTTTCTCGGCAGATCGCGTACATGAGAGAACCTTCACATGCTTGAGAAGGTCCAGACGACGCCTTCGAACGTGCCAAACACGGCCATGTTGACCGGTATCGCACGCATGAGCGTGGGCACCAAACCGCGCCAAAAGACACGTCCGCCGGACTCGGCGTACATCTTGCGCGCCGTACGCCACGATGACGTGTCCAAGCCCGCGAACGCGTCAGCGGTACTAATCGTGCCCGCTTGCAAACGCGTCTTGAGAACGTCGAAAGGGAACGTCGCTATCCAGCCGAGGACACCCGCCGCCCCACCCGCGAGGAGAGGCGCCCATAGGCGGCGCGAAGGCGCATCCACCACCACCCCGTTGTCCAGAACTGGGTCCGCCGCCGGGCGTGCGGGCGCTAAGAGGCGCAGCGTGCCTTCGTACTGGTGTTTTGCATGCATGAATGAGAAGGAGTTAGGGAGCACCGGGGGCGCAGCACGCACGCACGCACCCCGTAGAAGTACAGCCCGAATCCGCCTACGTCTCGCCAGATGGTTGCGGAGAGCCCGCGATAGAGTGCGCGGATGCCACCCGCGCGGTAGACGTGTTGCGCGACGGCGCGTGCTGATGCGGGGGATGCGTGTCCTGCTTCTTGAGTGGATAAGTAGAGCTGCTGCTGCTGCTGCTGCTTTTGCTGCTGGATCTTGATCAGTTCGATCGGTGTCGTGAGCAGTCTATGGGGGTGTAGAAGTAGAACATTCGTTTAGGCTTTCTTTTGGTGGGAGGGAAGGGGACGTACGTAGAGGCAAGACCGCAGCATGCACCGGCTAGAAAGATCTGGGCGAGCGTGGGCTGTTGATTATGGGCATCGTTATCGTGCTGCATTTGGAGCTTCGTGAAGAAGTGATATGTCGCGAAGAGCATCCCGTTCATGACTGGGGCGGTGGCCTGTCAGCGGGAAGTGGTGGTATACCATTAGGGCGGAGAGGGGTGGGGGCCGCGGTTCCGTTCAGCTCGAGGGGAGGGGGAAGAGGCGCAAAGGTGCCTGCGGCGGACCACCCGACGCACCAGTGGAGAGGAGATACCCCTGAAAAGGCCATGGAGGCGTTCCTCGCGCGTGATGGTCACCAGCGCGTGCAAGGTGGAGCGGTATCGGGCGTTTGGCGATGGGTTCTGGAATCTGTATTTCACTTGATGACGAATGGTCAGTCTGAGGAGGAAAGGAAGGAAAAAACAAAAGAAGGCCCACCGGTATCGAAAGGAAATCCGACGACTAGACCGGAGATGCCTGCGGCGGTGCCGGCGAGAAAATCGAGCGTGGGGTCGAGTTTCTTCTTCTCTGCTGGAACGGTGATGATGCTCGCTGGATCAGTTGGCCGCGCACCATTTCCATCGTCCGGCGAAACCGACGTAGACATCAAGCGGGGGTCGACCACGTTCCGACAGCGGCACAGCCAATCGCTTCTCTTTCCGTCACAGTTCCGTTGCACGTGGCTAAAACTTTCTAGCCAGCTCATCGCCGCCGCCGCAAGGCTCTGCTTTCTTTCTTATCATTGATAATCTAGCGCATCAATCGGGACTGACTGCATGACATGCAATACTGATGACAACTGATCACCCTTCCACAGCTCCAGCACCCCTGCGGGCGTCATTCTAGGAGGATTCTGTGATCCAGTCAAAACCGCATCAGCTTCAGCCTCGTTGTCCATGTGTGCACTGCACTGCTTCCTTGTGAGCTTCTCGGAGATTGTCGTCCCGGTGGACTAGTAGGAGGAGCCGTCGCAAATCGCATCTGTTGTTCCATCATGGCATCATCCGCGCCCGCGCGAAACAAGTTCCCAGGCATTGTGCTTCCCAGCTTCCCAGCAACACAACTCGCTTCCGGTCCACGCTGTCGCCCCTGTGCGGACAGGTGGCCAGACATTTATTGGGCGTTTCTGTGCGCGCGGATTGACTTGTTGACACGCCGGTATAACCCCGATGGGCTTGCGCCGCCTCGATAACTTGAACTGTGTCGTGCTTTGAACGGATGTTTCTCTGATTGATTGGCGCATACAACGAGCATCGCATGATACCTCGGGGGTATTGTTCCCCTGTCGAGAAAAACAATATGGACTGGAGGCTGACGGATCCGCGTTCTTCTTGGTTGGTGTTGGTATATAAAACTTTGGCATCCATGCCATCTTGAATAGTGCAATGCATCTTCGCCTTCTAAATCTCATGGTTTCGTTACTGTCTATCTTCGCTCTCGCTCCTGTCGCACTCGTCCGTGCTGCAGCCGTACAGGTCAACCTTCAAGCGATCACCCCGCTCAGCTCCGCGCAGATCGATACCTTCGCTCCATTCACACACTTCGCAAGTGCGGCATATTGCGATCCATCGAAAACAATAAACTGGACATGCGGAAGTGCGTTCATTTACTGTTCCACCTTCGAAGCAGTCTTGCTGAAACGGTGCTCCCACAGCCAACTGTCAAGCGGTCCCCGACTTTCAACCGGTTGCGGCTGGAGGCGACGGCACTGACACCCAGTTTTGTATGCGAATTGAACTATGACTGACACGCTCTCGAATAATGCTCATGAACCTCTCCCCAGGGTATGTCGGGTTCTCCCAATCGTTGAACACAGTCATCGTCGCGCATCAAGGGACAAACCCACACAAATTGTGAGATTGCCTTCCTCGCTGGAATTTCCCGCCATCTGTGTCACTTATCACACCCTCCAGGCTCCCCATCCTCACTGATGCTGATCTTATCCGCAAGCCACTCGGCACATCACTCTTCCCGGGAATTCCATCGGACTTGGAAGCTCACAGGGGGTTTCTCGATGAACAAGCCAAGTACGCTACCTCCCTCACCTTTTCAATGACTGCATCGCATGCTAACGATGGTGATGCACACAAGAACCGCATCGGTAATCCTTTCAGCCGTCAACGATACCCTCTCGACGCAAGGCCTTTCGTCCGTCACCGTCGTCGGTCACTCTCTAGGTGGGGCGCTCGCCCTCCTCGACGGCGTCTACCTCAGCCTACAGCTGCCCGAGAACACGGCGGTGAAGGTGGTCAGCTATGGCATGCCCCGCGTCGGGAACCAGGCTTTCGCCGATTTTGTCGATAGCCAGCTGAGCGGACTCGTGACGCACGTTAACAATGAGGAGGACCCTGTACCGACTGTACCCGGCATGTCCTTGGGGTACCACCACCCGTCAGGCGAAATCCATATACAGGATTCCGTCACGTGGAATGTTTGCCCTGGTGCGTTCCTTCTCCCCCCTCTCTCCCTGCGTTTGTCTGGTGTGGTGTGGTTTGTCTGATTGGGCTCTGACATTACGCAATCTTATCAGGTCAGGACAATCCTTCCGAGTTGTGCACTGTCGGTAATGTTAATATCTTGGACGAAGACTTGAGCGATCACGACGGGCCATACGCGGGGATTACGATGGGTTGCTGATACAGTAGGTTACTTTGGCAGCGGATACGTTCCGCGCGAGAGGAAAATTAGAAATTCCGATACCCGTACAGTAAATTATTCATAAATTGGTAGATTATCCTCCCGTACATATGGTACTAATTGCAGAGTACTGTAAGTTATAATAAAATTGCACCTCACGACATCACCAAGAAGTGTCGAAGCTCTTTGGCTTTATGATTTCGCACATGTCTCATGACTTTGGGGCAGTTAGAGAAGCAAACACGGTATTGAGTCTGTCGCTCCAGGGCGTCCTGCCAAATTGCCAATGATAGCTTGGCAGCTCGAGCGACCCCTGGCCTAGTTTTATTACTTCCTCCATTCAGGCGGGGCCGCATGACATCACAATTGCTACCGAACATTCAAATCAAATATTGCTGCCGACGCCCTCGCACTGCCGGTGAATTGATTCATGATCGGGATGGGACAACGTCAAAGGTGCCACCCGCCACCTACAGTACGAGACCCTCTCAACTTCTTCGCCGCGTCGCCTACACGCGGGTCCTCCATCAATTCAAAACCACCATGCCAGTGAGGCCGAAGCGAACGATCCAGGAGAGCTCGATATGCGTCTAAATCACTGGCATCGCCGATCTTCCCGTACATGGCTGTCGACAGTCCCGCAAGCCAGATATCGAACGCAGTGAAAGAAGTATCCGGACGACTCTTAGTACGCTCGGGCTGTTCCCAAAAGATTACGCCAGCTTCGGGTGAAGCGAGCGCAAGCACGAGTCGGATTACCGCCGATTATTTACCAGCTTCGGTGTCACTGTCACTGTGGTCGGAGACCCTTCTTCTGGGAACATGCCCAGGTCGGAAGGGCTCATCGTGTCAAACAACGTCTCTTGAATTTTCTTCTTGAAGTGTTCCGCGTTCTCAGGCCTCTCAGGCTTCACCCGGATTAGTATCGCTGTCATAGAGTCGCTGGAAAGGTTCTGTTTCGTGTCACAGACGGGCAAAACAATGTCGACGTAATGACGCACACATTAGTACCACCTCAACCATGTTAGATGAGGGAGTGTGTGCTCACCGCATGCCAGGTCGTGTTTACTTTTTTGTTTAAGGGCAAAAAGGAGGATCCGTCAGAGATTATCGATTATCTTTGGAACATGTTCTACTTGATGTTCTACACCCACTTTCCTTCCCTGGTCGGACCCAGCCACGGACGTGGCGCCCTACCCATTGATAAATCAAACTCGCCGTTACGAGGCATCATCATTCCCTGTCAATGCCGAGAACAAGCAGAAGAAATAATCGACAATCTGAAACAAACATCTATGAATTGTTGCGCGCGATACAATGTCACAGAACGAAGTGATCAATTGGAACTACTATAGAGATCGTGCTCCAAGACGTCTTCAGCACCGTATTCTAAGAGCAGTTGCATAGTCTTGTCCTCTCCCGCCACTGACGCCATCAGGAATGGGGTTCTGCCTATGTTGTCCTCCGCACCTACATTTGCACCATGCTCGAGAAGCAAGCGTACGACCTCGACCTTCGCATATTTCTCCGCTACATGCAAAGGGGTTTTGCCTTCGTTGTCTTGCGCACCCGCATTCGCACCGTGATCGAGTAGCACGCGTACGACCTCGACCTTCCCACTGGTAGAATCCTCCGCACTCCCCTTGATCCTCTCGTAATCCACTGCGTCGTGCAACGGGGTTCTGCCTTTGTTGTCTTCCGCACCAACGTTCGCACCATACTCGAGCAACACGTGTACGCCCTCGACAACCCCATATGCCGCTGCTTTGTGCAAAGGGGTTCTGCCTTCGTTATCTTCCGCACCTGCATTCGCACCGTGCTCGAGCAGCACGCGTACAGCCTCGGCCTTCCCACTGACATCATACGCGCCCCCAAAGATTCCGTAGATCCTCCTATAATCCGCCGCGTCGTGCAACGGAGTTCTGCCTTTCTTATCCTCCGCACCAACATTCGCACCATGCTCGAGCAGCACACGTACGACTTGGACTCTGCCACGATCTGCCGCCGCCAAATGCAAGGGGGTCATGCCTTCGTCGTCATCGTCATGCTCGATCCGCGCGTTTACGTCCGCACCATGTTCAAGCAATAATCGGGCGACATCAGGCAACAATTGACGGTTATTGTAGGATGTATGTGAGAGCGTAGGATCAGGACCATGTGACGCATTGTGTATCGGAGTCCAGTTGTTGATACCCCGGTCATTGACATCTGCTTCGAGGCTGAGCAATACCTGAACCATCTCCAGATCTCCATACCAAGCAGCAGAACAGAGTGCAGTGTCCCCATCATTGCCGTGGACATTCACGTGGGCACCGTTCTGATGGAGAAGTTCTGCCGTCTGAAAGTGCCTGCCCGCCAATGCTGCAACCAGCGGAGTCACATAGCGGCCACCGATGGCGTTCACCTGTTGTGGATGCTTGATGATCAGGTGTTCTACAAGATCTTGGAGTCCACACAGCGCCGCGAGGTATAGGGGAGTAGCATCAGATTTCGAACGGACTGCGAACCCGTGAAGCGATGATGACTCCGAGCCGGGAGGCGTGTCTATGTCGTATATTTGGAGCCAAGCCGCAAAATATGGCATATCCAGGTCAAACAGACATTCCATCGCCTTTCGTAGGAACGATGACACCTTCTCGAACTGCGCGTGGGTTACCCAGTGTTGAGCAGCATATCTAGCCAGGGGAGACTTCTTCTCGATGGCGCCACTCTCTTCAACACCATTGTTTGGCTGGAGTAAAACGCTCATGCAAGCTTGCGTGAGGATTGTGTGTGCAGGTTCGAGATTGATATGATAACGCGAGACATCCGCACTTGAAGTAGCGAGCCGTTCCGAGGTGAGGTATTCTTTGACTGAAAAATGTGAGAACTGTACAACCCGGGAGTCGTCGGCTTCGACAATGGTGATTAAACTGGAGCATGAGCTCAGAAGTGCTTGTTCTTGATCCTCCCACCGCCAATTTGTTTTCAACTTTGGGATCCCGTCTGTGTCATCAAAGTCAACTGCGAGGACCTCTGCGAGCTCCTTCACGTCAAGTGGCCGAATAGCCACGACGAGGCATTGCAATAGACGACGTGCATGATCTCGGTTAGGCTTCTTGATCTCCTTCAGTACACGCTCATATGTCTCATCCAGAGACTCTGGTAATTCATCGAGCGTACGCCGGACACTCGGTGGAAGACAAAACCGGAGGGCTTCCAGTTGACAGAATGCCCACCGAAACCTGTTTCAAATTTTCAACAACGTATCACAAATGTAAAGCAATTCACTTACATCCCATCAGCTCTTTCGGAGAGAATCTCGATAACAAGTTCCTTGTCCTCCGTCCTCCATCGCCTCATGATTTGTTCTAAATTTGAGTATACGACGGATCGGATATAGTCCGCGATATCTTCTTTTTGTCCGGTTTGGTCGTGAAGGGACACCCGGCGAGAGGTCAAAGGTTGAAGGACATTTCGAATATCGATTTCAGGTCGGCTCGTGACACATATACGAAGATTTGGAAGTGAAAGGTTGACGAGCTCTTCCAGAAGCTGAAGCACCCTTTCGCGATGTGATGGAATTCCAGATACATTGGGAGATTCGTCGACGGCGTCAATAATGAGGTAGGTTGGACGTTGGTCGGGAAGCGTGAGCATATCTTTCAAGCATTTGGCCAAAACGCTATCGCTAGGTTGTTTTTTGCCCTGGTCATGAGCCGAATATAGATCCGATAGAATGTCGCAACGAGGGCCCGAGCAAGCAGAAAGTTGGGTAAGAATGGAATGGACTAGGTCGTGCAAGCCTTGTTTGTTGGCATCTCGAAAGTCAAAATAGAAATATGCCATTGACGCTTGTCCGGCCTTGCACGTGGCTTCGATATCTTCGATTACCGTAGAGCTGACGAGAGAAATCAGTCAAGTCTGACAGGACGCATTAAAAAAACCACGAACCAGATAACGCTTTTACCTGAGCCAGCTACAAATGTAAGACGCTATCAGATGGAGTCGAGTTAACAAGGGGATGGGACGAACGTTTTCCGTGGATCCAAAGAAGGGATCCTGTTGACTTCCAGTCCTGAAAGATGCTGCCTTGAAAAAACCAGGTAGCGGATTTCTTGTGATGAGTACCACACGCGATGTTGTGGTTTGTCGAGGGGTCCGGTGGAGAGAGCCATTTGTGAATGTTCTCTCGCAATTGGTTCCCTGAAAGGATGGGTAAGGTTCCATAGTCAGCACTGATCGAGTACTGATCACTGGTAAGAAATGACTAACGTTTGATTTCATCTACGTCGTTGGCTGCTCGTTGCACTCGGTCATCGACACCAGCCACTCGTTCATCGACACCAGTTACTTGATGAACAACACCAGCCACTTGTTCATCGACACCGGCCACGCGGTCATCGACACCGGCTACTTGATCACCAACACTGGCGACTCGTTCATCAACACCGACCACTCGCTCGTCGACACCGGCGACGCGGTCATCGACGCCAACCACTCGTTCACCAATACCGGCCACTTGATCACCAACACTGACCACTCGTTCACCGACATCGGCCACTTTATTGTCGATAGCTGTCACCGTATCCGCGACCTCCTTCACTCTCACGTCAACAGCATGCGTGACCTTCAGATTTTCTGCAGCTGCCATCCGACTTTCTTCTTGTGTCAGCTTGTCTAGCCTCTTCAGCGCATCTTCGATATCCGTCCTTCCGATCAGCTTCTTCAAATATTTTTCTGAACATCCTTCAGTCAACATTTTCATATCTGTACACCAAACACTTACCCATACGACCTTGTTGAATCTCCTTCGTCGCAATCCCAAGAACAGAGAGGACCTCGACCATTATCTGAATGATTATGTCCATCATCTCCGGGGTTGGCGGCACCTCCGCATAGATCTCGAGACGTCGGAAAAACATCTCAACGCGCTCAAAGATGTCGATAAGAATGTCTTGGCTTGCCCGAGAATCCTTAGCTGCCTGAGAGGTGTAAGCATTGCAATGGCCCACACGAAGCCGATAAGAAGGGTACGCACTGAAAGGAGAACGCCGATCCCGGAAAATATTACAGTCGCCGGCGAGAATACCTGGCAGATGAATATGAGTGTGTGCACATCTCAGACAAGTTTCCTGAGGCATACCAGACCAACGCCCGCTCCAAGAGTGGAATTAAGGGCAAAAAGGATGTTGATTGTCGGATCAAGCCAGTTTGACCACCGTTCATCACTGTTTCGGGACTGATCGAGTCCCTGGACTTGCTGCTGAAGGATGGTAAGAATGGCACCGGGAGAATTGCAAGATTGGAGCTGGGCGGCGAGCGGATGTGCAAGTAGATCGCGCTTGGTGCGTTTCTTGTATTTGTCCAAGGCATTATTGATGATGAGTTGGAAGTTAGGTGATGAGGAGGAGGCGGTAGACTGATCGTGAGACATGAAGGGGAGATTCGACAGTTTGTTCGTACAAGAGAGGGTGATGGGGTTCGCAGGTGATGGTGCGGGCAGGGCAGAGGGGAACGGTTCACTGGGTGCAACACTGCCTTGGGGCATCAAGCGCGTCAAGTTTCAAGGACCCCAGTATTCCCAGGATCATGGTCGCTCAGCGATCCTAGCGCTCATCGATCATCTCCCAGTTCCAGTTCCAGTCATGCCATGGTCGGTTTTCTCAGCTTTTCGGCTGCCCTGGTGGTCCAGCTTCAGTAAGTTAAGCGGGGGTCTCTGACTCTCTGGGCCAGCTCCCGCGCTCCCAATTGTGATTACGTTGCCATCTGCCGTGTCTTCGCTGCGTCGAGTAGTAGTACCCTTATATTCTCGATAAACTCCTCTTGTAACTGGCTCGGTTGTCGTCGTAGCGTTGCAGTTACTCAAGACACAAAATGGAAGACGAAGACGATCCTCGCACGCCGGGTCTCCGTCTCTGGATGTAACTGAAGGCGTCTTCATGAAATCAAGGCGGGCTACAGCCGCTACACCTAGGGAGTCAAATAATCCGACCTTGATGTCACGTACGTAGTCGTGTCAAAGCCACTCTACACCTCACCGATCGTCTCTCATATTGGCCACTGAACGCGCATGGATTTCCCCCTTTTGAGGCAATGCTCATCTTGTTCTTCTCGAGACCATCGCCGATCTCCTCGACAAGAACAAATATAACGGTCCCCATGTGTCGCTGTCCAGAGAAAACACAAGGTTTTTATGTTTTACTTGTTCTTTTTCAAGTTGGCGTGCTTAAAATCCGACCTTAATAGGGTTCCCTCCTTCTGATACTAGTCTGCGTGATTGGCATGTCTTGAATTGCTTATGCATTAAATATGTTCAGAGGGGGCTGCTATATGAATTCATGTATGCTCTCTTAACTGTCACTCGCACTGAACTGGAGACCATCGTGACAGAGGGAGAAGCTTGGGGAGAAGGTAGTGTCCTGTGACTTCTCCCCGAATTAGTAGGTGATAATGACGTTGTAGATGTCCCCCCGATACCTGACCTTGATGATGCGGACGTCCTAAATATGTCCGAGATCGAGCTGAAGAAACATGTTTCATTCGTCAAAGACCGCCAAGCGTGGCTGGCCGCTGGCATCGACCTTCCGCGACCTCATGACCACAGGTCAATCATTTGATGCTTTTTAATACTTATTGGAAAAAGTTCTACGACGACGTGATTAAGTTGGCGAACCAGAATACTCCTATGTCCTCTGGGTCTCTTTTTGGAGAGAATAACAATTTTTTCGGATTCATGGAAGGCGTCTTCAAGGCGATAATCGAGTAGAAGAGGCAGGAGAGATGCTGTGTCGTTTCGTAGACCCACACGGCTTGCTGGATTCGGCCAAAGGGCCAAGACAGCCCCTCGTCATCTTCGCTTTCGACGACGCTCATGTCCTCACTGACAACCCGATAACCGATTCGTGGAATTTGTTCTCGGAATTGCGTCATAATCTTCGACGGATTTACAAACTTCCTATCTTTTCGCTCTTTATCTCGAAAGCGGGAAAGTTCAATTTATCCTCTCCAATTTCGGAGATCAGTTTCGACGACCCGGCGTACTCTGCCCTAGAAAATACTGTCACATTTTTACGAGTGGTACAAATCGACTGGATGTCTCACCTCGGTCGCCCGTTGTATGTCCACCCCGGCTATCTCTTTAAAAAGCAGCTTACTTCCTATCTCGATTAGGTGAGACAGAGCTCATGGACATCGCGAAGTGGGCGCTGCTGGACAGGCTTTCTTACCTTCCCAAGGGGGATCAGCGCGGTTCTCTTGCCTGCCTCTCCGCACGGTTCGCTCTCGAGTTTAATGCAGACGCAGAACATGATGAGAGTGGTTGGAACCAAAAAAAAAGAAACAATGTACCGTCGTCGAATAAACGCTCCTAGGAGGCATTCTTTGCCATAACTCTCAGTGATTTGATGAAGTCGTGCCTTCCTTTGCTCTTGACATGAGTTATCAAAAAATTCGCCCTCATCTGCCAGATGTCTCTTCAGTTTCGGATCCTGCTTGAGTGCATCTTGGACGATCGTCCGAAAAAATGTTCGGGCATCGCAGAATCAGTCTGTCGTCGTATTCAGGGCGAATGATATTCGCACGCTTCTTGAAAAAATCGCGCTGGGATATTCGCATGATTGAGAGATTAAAGGGC
This sequence comes from Russula vinacea, assembly GCA_022376525.1. Taxonomy (NCBI): domain Eukaryota; kingdom Fungi; phylum Basidiomycota; class Agaricomycetes; order Russulales; family Russulaceae; genus Russula; species Russula vinacea. The sequence goes on along the minus strand of WTXL01000273.1, from coordinate 6,061 downwards.
GAGAAGGGAATGCAGTGGGAGTGGGAGTGGACACTGAAAGGAAGAAATGGTAAAACTATTCCATGCTTTTACACATAACGGTCGCGTAGAGTAACCCCAGTATCAGAGCGAACGAGATTGATGTGGGCCAAGTGGCGGGTCGCTTCAGTGACCCACGGTTGAATATGACGTTGAATACTCGTTGAATCTGGACAAGTTTGACGCCCAATCGACGAGACACCGCCACATCAGCGCTATCAGTGCTTTACTCCGCGGATTACAGCATCCGCATTTGACCACCTGCACCTCACTTCTCTCACTGAGGATAAACGAATAGACTACAAAATGTGTCCATCCTGCGTCATGTAGTAGTAATGACGTACTAGTAACTAGTGCAACGAGCTTAGACGGCGGCGGATATATAGCTCTTTTACCTCTCTCTCACCCTCGCCGAATCTCTCTCATTTTTGATCTTACGAATCATACACCAGTCTGTCCTTTAGTTTCTTTAAGATTATCTTATACTAACTATCTCGTTTTCCCAATCTTCGTCCAGTGCTTTCTACCGAAGATATCGAGAATTACATTCGCTTTGCTAGGAGCTACGAGGAGGCTCAGAGTTCTGTTGACGAGGACGCTACTCTCTCCCCGACCATCACCGTCTCGACCTTCTCTCTGGGCTTTGGACGCAACGCCGCGTCCAGCGCTACTTCCTACACTCCTGATCCGCACGCTGTCTCCATGGCGGAGGCTCAGTCCTACTATGCGGGCCTGCATTCTGAGCCCACGTTACTTTACCGCACGGGCAAGGCAGTGGTCCCCGCCCAGGGGACCTGAGGCCCAGCGCCGTTTGAAGGAGCTGTGCGAAGTCTTCACCCATCCGATTGCGAAGGTCTGGAACCACGACTTGGGCTGGAAGGTTGTTGAGGTTATGGACGCTCACGCGGTCAGTTAATATCCATCATATCGTAGAGTTTGCTAACTGTGATTACCAGATCCGCTTCACGACGATAGATGTTGTTCGTTTCAAGAAGGTCGAGGTCGACGAAGCGCCCGAGGACGAAGAGGGCGAGGGTGAAGAAGAGAGCGAGGGTGGAGAAGAGGGCAAGGCTAAGAAACCGGTCATCAGTCCTGTCACCATTTGGATTGGTGTCCTCCCCGATTCTACCTCCGCTACTGTTGCCCACGACGCGGCTCAGGTCGTCCTAGCCCTTCTCAAGGACTACCAGATCACTGACGTCGACATCGACTTCCGCGAGTCCTTCTACTCGGGCGAGGTCGGTCCTCAGCTTCTCGAACCCGTCAGTGACCTGGACCCATTCGTTGACGTCGTTAGTCCCCTCACTCCTGCCCTCGGCCTCCGCATCTCTACCAAGGCCAGGCCCGACGCCCAGGGGACGATGGCCCTCTACCTTGCCGAAGGTGGCGGCAGCGACAGGCTCTTGGGCCTTTCGTGCCGTCACGTCCTCGTCGGATCCAAGGAAGCCAACGTCGACTACGTTCGCCACCCCAGCCACTGGCCTCCTAGAGATGTCCTCCTACTCGGCAGGAGAGGTTTCACCAACCTCGTCGATTCGATCAAATTCAGGATCGGACGACACGGAATCACAGTTGAACGCTGGAGACAACAGATCGAAGATTTAGAGGAGAGGGAGAAGGGCACCAACACTGTCGACGTTGAGAAGGCTAAGACGACCCGGATCGAGACTCAGGGGTTGCTGGACAAGGCGGAGAAGGCGATGGAGGCACTTGGAGTGTTGCTCAAACAGGTCAATAAGGACTGGAAGAAACTCTACAACCGCGTCCTCGGTCATATCCTCCGCTCCCCAGCCATCACTCTCGGCGTCGGTGAACATCATTTCACGGAGGACTGGGGAATTTTCCAGGTAAACCACGCCAAGCTCGGTGGCGGCTTCCAGGGCAATAAGATGGACCTCGGTGCGTTTTGACTATCCGACTAAGACCGTCCACGAACCTAAATGTCATTTATATCTAGGAACGAAGCTGAATCCCGACGAGTTCACGGTCAAATGTTTCCCCCGCGGAGATGCCAACTGGAAATTCGTATATCCCAAAGATCTTTTGCTTCCTCTTATGGGCACCATCACCGACGAATTGATGCGCAACCCCGACATGTGGGACCGGGACGGCGAACCGTGCTTGTTGGTCGTCAAGAACGGCAATGCCACTGAAACCACCATCGGCCGCGCGAACGGCGTCTTCTCCATCGTTCGCGATTACTTCAACGACATGTCCGTCAACCAGACCTCCATGGAGTGGGGGATAATCAACTACGACAGCAAGTCGGAAGTCTTTTCGGAACCTGGCGATTCGGGCTCAGCAATCGCCGACATCCGTGGCCGTATTGGTGGCATGCTTACAGGCGGTTCTGGTAAGATGGAGTCCTTTGATATGACCTATGCCACGCCGTTTTGGTGGCTCCTCGAGCGTATCAAGGCCAACGGGTTCCCCAATGCGCACCTCAACGTCGTCGCCTAGGCATCTCGACATCAACAACGACATCGAAGACCGTTTTTGTCTGCGACTTCTTTTTTTTACGTTCCTTTATCTATTGGTTGGTTGTTAGTGTAGACGAGTGCTTGGACCGGTGGATCGCTATTTAGGTTCGTCTTGTTTCTTTACTCTCCCTTCGCGCAACTGACGGCCTTGACCTCTAGCATAGAGTATCTAACCCGGGCGTCATGGGCGACAATAGGAGGCGGATGCTGTAGGTTGGAGGTAGGGTTCGCGGGTTTGAATGGGAGCCAGTTTGCATCATTGGGAGGCGTAACTGGTAAGGACGATGGTACCGGTCACGTTGATAAACCGACGTCGACGCATGGGATTTCTTGTAAATACGTTGGTGCTCGCAGTCCTCATTGACTTCTCAAAACCCTTGGGTCAGAATCGGACTCAATGGTAGTACCGCAACCGCCTGTTCCTCGGCAGTATTTCAATCTTCGTTAAGCTCACCATGCAGTGCGACAACGTGCGCGCAGCTCTAGTCGAGCTTAGGAGGTCACGTGTGCGATTAACATAGCTTGCGCAACACAACGGCAAGGGCGCCCACGCGATGGATCATGAGCTGCAGTGCGTATGGTTGGGAACCGGACGGGAAAGCTTCTAGTCACGCACACTAAAATAGCATTCCACAGAACTGGACAAGCGAGTCGCCGTCTACGCCAAATGCGTAGAGAAGCAACGTCCCATGAACGCTCGATGTTGAAGCTTTGAAGTTCGATTGGTGTAAGTGTCCGGCGAACAGCTTCGATAATAGGCAGTTGTATGGAAGTGGTTCTGGGATAAGATCTATTTCGACAGCGGGGAGAGGTGAGAAGAGGAGCAATGAATAGTTGAATGAGAGGGATTCCCGGATTTCGGAAAGTAAGTCGTCTTGAAAGTTGTCCTCGGGTACTGTAGATAAGTAGAAGAAACCCATTTGTCTGTCCTCAGTGAGAAAAGTGGGGTCCAATGGAGGGGATGTTCATCGTGCGCCGCTCAGCGCTCATCACTCATCGATGCGTGTTGTGTTGAGTCGCGGCCCGGGTGAGGCGCAACCTGGGTGTCTCGTCGATGTCACTGAAGCGACCCGGCCCCTATCGATAAATCCTGACCATTATGTATAAACCACGCACCAATTCCTTTCTGAATCCCACTGCATCCTCTTACTCTCTGATCTCTCAATCATGTCCTCCAGCAATAGCCCTCAACCAACATGGCAGCGCATACGCGTTGACGATTTTCAATACGCGTGTGAATCTCTTGTGAGGATCATTTGCCCTGAACATGACGCCAATCGGATTCGGCGTTCCCTGAACGTTGTTTGGGCGATCGTCAAAAGCGTTCTCAAAGAGGATCAGGACCTGGAGGAGCATCTGGCAGATGAGGGTGAATTTCTTGATAACGTCGAGAACCGTCCCGGAGGAGAGCAGGGCTTCATCAAGCTACTGAGAGATATGGAAAAGGATACCTCCTGGGAGCCCTTATTCGACGATGGTACGGTACATTGTTCTCTTCACGTCGAATCCTTTGGCCCCAGGCACTCTGACCATGTTTTGTGTCTAGATGTCTTTCTAAAGCCATTTTCAAAGCGGTCGATGATATTAGCTGCCAAACGCGCATGGATTTCCCCCTTTCGAGGCAATGCCCACATTGTGCTTCTTGAGACGATCGCCGATCTCCTCGACCAGAACAGATATCCCTATGCAAGACTAACCAACACCATGAATTCTTCCGGAACCGGAAAGTCTCGAATGGTGGATGAGCTTGGTAAGACAATTATAACGGTGACCATGTGTCTCCGTTCGAAGGGCACAGAAGGTTTTTGTTCTGCTTAATCTTTTCGGCGTGCTTATTATCCGACCCTAATAGGGTTCCCTCCTCCCGATAATGGCCTGCGTGATTGTCTTATTTATGGGAGCTCAAGATATGGGATGCTAAATAAATTCGTGTCTGCTCTCTTAACTGTCACTCGCACCGCACTGGAGACCATCGTGGCACAGGGGAAAGGTAGCTATCTTGTGAGTTATTCCAAAATTAGTCGTTGCTAACGATGGTGTAGATGTCCCCCCCGCTACCTGATCTTAACGGTAGGGACATTAGCGATATGTCCGAGATCGAGCGGGAGAAGCATGCATCATACGTTAAAGATCGCCAAGCTTGGCTGGCATCTACCTTCCGCGACCTCATGACTACAGGTCAATCATCCAAAATTCGAATACATATCGAAAAAAATTCTACGACGAGGTGATTGGGTTGGTAAACCAGGTGAATTGTCCGACTCTCAACCTTCCTCGTTTTTCAGAGAATGACAAATTTTTCGAGCGTAGGAAAGCGGCAATCTGGCTTGGGCAGGAGGATCAGGAGAAAATGCTTTGTCGTTTTGTAGACCCATTCCACTTATTGGATTCGGTTAAAGGGCCACGACGGCCCCTCGTCGTCTTCGCTTTCGACGACGCTCATGTCCTCACCGCCAATAACCGGGCAGACAATTCGTGGGATTTGTTTTCGGAATTGCGTCGTATTCTTCGAAGCTTCCACGATCTCCCTATCTTTTGGCTTTATATCGACGGCGGGGAAGGTTCAATCTATTCTACCCCTGGCCTCCGATAGAATCAGACCCTACGAATCGGGCTCTGGTCAGAAGATCCAACTCCCGTCCCCTTGTACCAATTTCAGAGATCAGTTTCGACGATCTGGCGTACCCTGCCCTGGAGAATACTATCACGTTGGATCGAGCGGTACAAATCGACCGGATATCTCATCTCGGTCGTCCGTTGTATGTCCACTCCAGTTATCCCTTTAGAGTAGCTTTATTCCCATCTCGATTAGGTTTGGGTCTCATTGGGACACCCTGGAACCCCAAAGGGAGGCCATACTTGTGGAATTCGCCAAGCGGAAGCTGCTGAACGGACCTTATGTCCTCGCGAAGGACAATCGACCTGGTTCTCTTGCCTGCCTCTGTGTCCGGTTCGCTCTCGAGTTTGACGTCGACGAAACAGCTCGAGACGTAGCCTGTGCACAAGTCGAACACCCATATGCGAATCCTCGTCGCAGCGACTTTCGAATTCGAGGAGTTTGTCACGGTTGCCGGGTCAGAACCGCTTCTGGCCGAGGCTGCCTACGAACTTATGGAGGAGAGCAAGACGAATGCGGTGCGCCACTTGGTTGACCATCCGAGTCTACACTGTGTCGAGCGTGGACGGCGTGGCGAACTGGTTGCGACGACTCTCGTAATGCATGCGTTCGACGAGGCACGGAAGGTGGCATCAGATAACCAAAGATGGGTGTCAGTTTCCGCCTTCATGAAGGCGCTACTTCCGCCGACTGAGTACGACACCCTTCTGAAACGTCGGCCGACATTTTGGCGGACGCAAGAGGACAAGTCATTCGAGGAAACGTTCGAGGATTTCGGCATGTGGTTCAACCATGTGATCAAAGTAGAGGACAACAAATGATCTCAGTCGACAATCTCTGGAAATTCGTCACGCGCGGCGATGATATTGCTTTCGAATAACCCAGAAGACATCGACATTGTTTTGCCCGTCTGTGACACGAAACAGAACCTCTCCAGAGACTCTAT
>WTXL01000272.1:0-25480 GCA_022376525.1 Russula vinacea | reverse complement strand
GTTCTGTTTAGAAATGTTTGTATTACGGGAAAGGGAGGCATCTGTCATTATACATAAATTTAGTGAGGCACCCGATTACTAGCATACAGTAGAGGTGCCACAGGACTGCGACCATTATCATGGCGAGCCAGTGGTATGATGTTACAACAATAAGAATGGGAAGACCAGCCCGCAAGTGAAAAATAAAGGGAATGTCGGACGCACTGGAAGCCCTTAAGGAAGAGATAAGACAGCTTTAAGAAAGGCATCTCTACTCATCCGTGGCTGTCCTTGTGGACTACAATCGTTGTGCAGCTCGCACATCTTATGCACACCAACACATGCAGAGACGAAGTTATCCAGATTCATATGTGGACCTGTAACACCACCATAGCCAGGTTGCCGACTTCGGGGGGGCCGTAACCATATTTCTCCATTACCATGTCAAGGACGTCGTGGGCAAGACGTAAACTGAGCAGAGCGCCCGTTAGTGAGAGAAGACGGAGTGGTTGGAGAGCCTAGCGTACCCATAGTTCGCCAACGCGTGGCCTAGCTCGGTGGTATTGATTATCCCGTCACGGTTTTCATCAAAAGAATCAAACATTTGTATCCATTGCTATTGCCAGCGTCAGAAAAGGAATGGGAACATCGTGCGGTCCATACATTCATGTAGTCACAGAGGCTCAAACTGTGTACACATAAGCTTTAAACGCTCTAATCAAGGGCAAACATCTGCGTACCTCATCGAAGGTAATCACACCATTTCCATCTTGGTCCTGTTGTGGTATGAGTGTCTGCATCCGAAAGGACTCTGGCAGATACATACAAAGGTCTTCATGAGATATCTCACCGTGTCGGCCGAGAACCGCGTGTCTGAAATAAGGGATTAATGGGCCTTGGATCTTGTGAGAACAAAATATAATCTTACAACCGTTAGTCAAGAGCGCACTGCCTGTAATAATTGAGCCGAGCTTGGGGGTGGATCTTAGAAGGAGTACGTACACAGCTCATCGTGAGACAGCTCTCCGTCACCATTTTGGTCTATAGCAAAAAACCAATTACGAGCCCTCCAGGAAGAAAATATACGTTAGTGGTAATGCCGTGAGATGTAGTAGAAACCGTAGCATACTCGGAATTCCTTGCGCTAGCCGGAGGCGGCGCATATTCGGAGAAACTGTTTGTTTGAGCAATGGGATGATTGGCACTCGGCGAGGTAAAGTTGCCCGGTTGCCTGAAGCCGCCTGGATGAGGGCCTTCGTGGCGAGGTTGGCTATCATAACGAGGGGGGTTTCCTTGTTGAGCTTGCACGGAATAGGTGGAGGAAGAGCCTTGTGTCGCGCCTTGGACGGATGGCATGCGGATGTGGGAGTTGTGGGTATTTGGGATGAGGCGAATTGGGGTCTGTCACTACGACGGTCGCGGGGAGAGAACTAGAAGAGTGCTTAATCGGACCTGCCAGTCCTCCACGAGTGTCTGCCGGCTCACCTGCGGAACAGATTATCCATTAGCGCTAAAGAGTTGGACGAAGTGGAATGAAAGAAGTGGTGAAGGGGTTAGTCATTGCAGTAGCATTGCAAGCAGTATAAAAGGTAGGAGCGCAGAGAGGAACGAAACGAACCATTGGAACCAATCCGGTGCAACCATCCGGTGCAACAGCAGTCATGGGATCGCTGACAATTAATTGCTGACAAATTGTGGCAAATTGCTGTACAAACTGGAAAACTGGAAAAGGTCTTTCACCGCCCTCCGTGACATCCATTCCAAGCAAAAGGATCCGCCACACGATTTTTGTGAATCCGAGACTGGATTGGAACAATCGAACACTACAGTATGTACATGTGGAGATCCAGCGTGTGGAAGGCTTCGATTCATCTTTCAAGGGTACAATTACGCATATTATGACTCGTGATAACTTATGACTCTGCCAGTGAATGGATATATCAACAGCCGTTTTCCGAACTTCTCTGCTGGCGATGAACCACTGGCAGACTGGTGCAAGCTTGCTTCCGGGCTTTGATTGGGCCTGGTGCATCGTCATGTGGGCCAGACAGACCACTGCTCAGGAGCCGGAGAACTGTACTAGGACACATGAAACTGTCTATTTATATCTCACGTCAACACGCTTCACATGAACAAACCAACTCAAGTCGCTCAGTTGCCGTATAAACAAGCGCACCACATCATGCATCATCTCCGGCTGTCGTTCCGGTTCTTTTCTCGCTTCTTACCAGTCTCCCTCCCACTTCCTGTGGGAATCGGTTCAGTGAAGAAGACCTGGCACTCTCCGCACGCTGAGTGGTCGCCGTGCTCTCGGCTACATGATATAAAAGCTCTGTGTGTTATGATCGTCGTGGACCCAGCGTGTATGCCTCGAGGTTTTACGATCTCGTAAACCGTGGGAGTGTGTTGCTCGCTCCGCTTATCAAGGAGCGGCAAGTAGCACTGGTCCGTTCAATGCGCCCAGGTGCCACGCCGCAGCCTGACGACTTCAGAATCTCATACCACATGCCTTCATTCATTGCCTCGTCCCCTTTGCCTGATAACTCCGATGGTTGGCCCTGTCGCGGCGAGACTGGGTAATGCCTCACAGCCAATGCATCCAGATGCCACGCCGCTGCCTGACGACTTCAACGTCTTGATCTACCTGCCTTCTTTCAGCACCTCGTCACCTTTGCTAATGGCTCCGAGCGCCGGCGTGGTGTCGCGGTGAGGTTGATTAATGCCTACAGTCATCCCTACAGCCGTTATCTGGGAAGCCGCGACATGTACACGACACATGTTGTCGTCGCTGACGCAAGTAGGTCCCTGCCTTTTCCCGCGGAGGACCAAATCTGACTCCCAGATTAGCACCCGCTCAAGCTTACAGGGTAGTAAGTGTACACTAGCTCCTCCATGTCAACCACACCATACCTCGTTGTTCAATTGCCGGCGGGATGTCAAATGAGCGTCGCACCTCCCCTTACCCTCGAATTTCAGGGACTCGGGGAGATGAACACCGCACCCATTTAGAGAACGCCGCCCCGCGAGGAGGTGGACAATGCACCGCCTCGTGCTGTTTGTGGCAAATCGCTCAATAAACCGGAAGCTCCTCGAATTCACCCGGGACCTTCATACCAAGGCCCCATCCCGCACTTCTTCCGAGTCTCGACTACTGGGCAGGCCCGCGCGCGATCTCCACGAGTGTGATCCAGAAAACGATTCATAGGCCGTAATTTTCAGGAAGGCTGGGCTTCTGTGACAGGGCGATGTAGGGTTCAACAAACACAAACTCGATCAAGTTCTTTCGACGTTCTTTTTGACCTCGGAAACCCTTCGGAGTTGTCATTCAGAGTTTGTCGGGGGCTAGACAAGAGCGGAGTTTGTGAGCCTCTTGTCTTCGGCCCCAAGCGGCAACTAGTTGGGCGAGAACAAGAGCGACTATTGTAGGAGTACTATAGGTGAGTGACTATATATAGTCTCGACAAGCCACTTACACCTTTTCACATCCCCTTCATTCGAACTCCCTTCCTAGCACACTATTTCGACTTCAATCTCATCCGCGGCCGCTATTACAGTATTACCTCTCACCATGGAGTATCTCTTTCTTCCTGGTCTACAGGCTTGGTGACTGGCCTCACGCTTATAATTGAACATATATTCGCATACTAGCCTTGTGAACTGAGAGGTAAACACGACAGATGCGACAAGAGGAAGGACCTGGAAAAGCCAGTTGTTCATCTGTTGCAGACTAGGTGTGCCATGCTCGAATGTTCGCTACTTTCGATCGATATCACGGCATCCATCATGGCTAGATCACGCGCCGTTCTACCATTCCGGGCGCGGACCTGGAATACTCGTCAGACACAGAGCAATCATGGTATTGTGGGCTTTGCAGGTATCGTACCGTCGGTTGCTATAACGATGTTAGGCCGTGACAGCATGACCGAGCTGCAGTTATTCCTGCGCAAGCATCTTCGTTTCGTTTCGGGGCCCCGTTTTGCTGTAACGTTGCTGTGGACAGATGGACATTTGGTGCGAGCAGCGACATGCGGCCGGCCAGCGCAGACCTACTTGTCACTTGGACGACTCCGGGGATGTCGTCCTCGTCGTTTCTGCTTTGGCGATTACACTCACCTTAACCCCTGACGTTGTAGACGGCCATATTCTAGGGGTCTTCCCCGTATTCCACTACGCCAAATGGTGGGAATAGTGATGTTTTCAGAGTTGAAAACCGAAGCGTGCTCTTTCTGTATTTCACGCTTAGATCTTTAGCGCTACCACGAACCCTCACGGCCCTTTGGCCCCATAATTCTCAGAATTTCGGCCTTTTAGGGCGCTTCTGCGATGTCAGTATGATCTGATGAGGACTCCTTAACCCCGGCACTCCTCGAAATTCCTGTCCCTGACGGCTTCCTAGGATCCGCGCGAGCTTCGAAGCCTTCGATCTTGGTGTCAATCTCAAAATACCTCTTTGATGCTTCCTTCTGACCCAAGTCCCATCGCTCGGTCCGTTTCCCCCACCATCGCATCCGTAGCACGCCTGCCTTGTGACCCAACCTAACAAGATCCGTCCTTTCTCCCCTTGTCGGGTTACCTACTGTATGGAAAAGCCTAGTGAGATTGCTGTCTGACGCTCTGAGCCAATCTAGCGATGATCACGCCCCTCTGCAAGGAGTCGCGGCGAGGTAACCACTGCACATGATACCCTCGGGCGTCGTCGGGAACTCGGAGCAACTTTTGGCTAAAGTAAATAACAGAACGTTGTACAGTAGTACTTTTCATCCCTTTTCACGAACACCCACAGGGCGATGATTTATTTTTGAACCCGGATTTATATTCCGCAGAGTGTAACAAAGATACAGATGCAGTCACAATCACTACGCATTATACTTAGCTGGTACGGTAAACTCAACAATTCAGAACTAGCTGACTATGGGCAGTGTGTGACTTGGTGTGTGGCCAGACGAACTGACACGGAAGGGAGGAAACGTGGACTTCAGAAGGAGAATGTCGCGAATACTTCTCCATGGTATACTAACCAGGCGGTCCATTCAGGGTTCGGCGCCGATGGGAATGACGATGAAGGGTGAGACGTAGCAGATACAGTTGGAGCTGAGTAGGCGCTTTCGATCTCCGAGAAGCCTATAGTCTATAAGTGTAACATCTTGACCAAAACATGGAACTTTCATGTTCCTGCCAAGACGGTTGTAAAAGACCAGCGAAAAGTCAGCGAAAACGAGAGCCTGGTAGAAGCTCAAACCGGCAGTTTTTCCCTTGGGCCTCATACGTCACAGACTTCTTGCCAAGGTTCTTGGCAATGTTTCTGTTGGAAGTCGAACGGCTTGATACGGTCGAGTTTCGGAGAGTTGCTTTGGGAGACGTAACTCCGCATTCTGCAGGACAGACTGCAATCAACGACGTTTGTCTTCTGCCAGTAGGTGGGAGTCCGTGGGATACCGTCGCCCGCGTAGCTAAATTGAACGTCCTGGAAAGCCATTTTATGGCACTGTATTGATGTGCCATTCTTCGCCATATGATATCATCCGAATTGTCCCTCACCGAGTCTCACCCCTTCCACAATCGTCGGTCAACTCAACTCGAAGTGTTGCGCGTCTCCTCCATATCCAAGCTAGACCGTGGCCGTCATGGTGATTCTTCAAAGCACAGCCAACGACTCGGAGGCTGTGCTGCTGCCAGGGGGGCGCGTGTGTGACTCGGCCAGGGATCGTGTTCACGGTGGAGGGGGGAAGGCGCTGGGCGGAACGAAGAACGGGAGCTTGGTGGGCGAACTGGGGTTCTTGGGAGAAAAAACGGAGGTTAGAACTTGGAAGCCGTCTGAGAAAATTGTGTGAGAATGATTGGGAGGTCTGTGGTAGGGAAGGGAAGGTGGACTAGTTGGGACGTCCGAGTCGGGGCCTCGGAGGAGTCATCGACCGCAGACGCCAGGGGCATACTGTACGTTACCGACTGATGGGGATAGACAAAACAGACTGGCGCCAAGGACTTATGCATCGATTACCGCTCTCATGCCAACGTCAATGCTGTTCCAATTTGAGGGTCCAGCGGCCACGCACCCACAGTGGCACCTCCCCTCTCCCCTTGACTTATCTCAGTCCTTCACGGATCTAAAATTCCAAATTCCCAGTTCTGTTTAGAAAAAAAATAGATTTGTTGTGTTACGTGGAAGCGATACATACTGTACAGTAAACCTAGTAGCTCTGGGTTGGGCACGCGATTACTAGTGTACAGTAGAGATGTTACAGGACTGCGACTATTATGATAGTATTATCATGCCGAGCTAGGTGGTATCATGTACAGGGAAGGGAAAAGACCACCCTGCAAGTGAAAAATAATCGGGACAGGAGATACCCTCAAGGGAGGGCTAAGATGGCTCTGAGGAAGGCATTTTTACTTATCCGTGGTCGCCCGTCTGCACTGCAATCATCGTACAGCTTGCACATCTTTTGCACACTTACGCATGCACAGACAAAGTGATCCAGATCCATTTGTGGACCTGGATCAGGTTGCCGATGCTGGGTGTGCGCGGCGGGAGCCGAGGCATACTTTTTCATTACCATCTCAAGGACGTCGCGGGCAACATGCACACTGAGCAGAGCGCCCGTTAGTGAGAGAAGACCGGGCGGTTGGAGAGCCTAGCTTACCTGTAGTGCCGCAACGCTCCATCCAGCTCGGTGATACTTATCTTCCCGTTACCGTCTCGATCGAATGAATCAAACATTCGTATCCATTGCTATTACAAACGTCAGAAAGAAAAAGGGAACGTCGTGCGGTTCATACATTCAGGTATTTCCATAGATGCACAAACTGTGCAACGGCATATAAGCTAACTGTAAAACGCCCAAGGCCACACATCCGCTTACCTCGTCCTTGCCAATCACGCCATCGAGATTTTGGTCCTATTACAACACAAATGTCATGGGGGCCTTCGAAAGGACATTGATAGATACGTACAAAGACGCTCACGAGATATTTCACCGTGATGACCGAGAACGGCCTGTCTGGAAATAGGGGACCAGTGAGCCTTGGCGCTTGTGGTGGGAACAAAATAAAATCTTACACCCGTTAGCCAGGAGTGCATAGTCTGTACAATAATTAAGCCAAACTTGGAGTGGATCTTAAAAAGGAGCACGTACGCAGTTCCTCGTGAGACAGTTTCCCATCATTATTTTGGTCTATAGTATAAAACCAACTAAGAGCCCTCCAGGAGAAAATATAGGTTAGAGGCAAAGCGGTGGGATGGAGCGGAAATCGTAACATACTCGTCTCTCTCCTCGCTAGTCGGAGAATCATGCGGCGCATAGGAGATGCTGTTTGAGCGAGCGATGGGTTGATTGCCAGTACTCGGCGAATTGAAGTTGCCCTGTTGCCTGAAGCCGCCCGTCCAGTTGTCGCGGTGAGGATGGCTGTCCGAATTTCCCGGTCGAGAGAGGCCCTGGACCTGTGTTGCGCCTGAAAAGGATGGGCTGGGTGGCCAACCAACGGATGGAGGAGCTGGAGCGGCTTGGACGGACTGGTTGCGGTTGTGGGTGTTCTGGGGATTCCAGTGTGGGGCGGGTTGAGAGTCGAAGGTGGGGGATCCGTGTCCCGTCGGACGGTGGGGGGGCAAGGGAGGAGGATGTCCTTGAGGGGATCGGCTACCCGGACGGTGAGAGAGCTAGAAGAGTGCTCAACCAGATCTGCCAAGCATCTACGAGTGTCTGCTGGCTCACCCTGCGAAACAAATTATCCATTTGAAAAGGTTTGGGGTTGAAGAGTTGGATGAAGTGAAATGAGTAGATGGGTGGGGTCCGTGGGGAAGAGAGGGTTATGAGTCATTTATTGCGAGCTGTTTAATAGAGTAGAGAAATACGCAGTAGGGACCGAGTGAGGCAAGGCGATGCGGCGCTACACAGCCGAGCCAGAGTCGGTCAGGACAAAAAACAACAAGCTGAGCCAATATGGGTTGCTGTACAGGGAACGTTCCTTCGGATCTTTCTCTCAGACTCTCACCTCATGGAATATGTTCTTTCGATTCAGCAAGTGCACCGCCACTCTAGTTCTGCAACGGCATTACGGTCATCGGACCCCACAGTATATGCACATCCAGCTTTGATTCGGTACAAGTACGCATATCATGACTCGGATAGATTATGACTCTGATGGATAAATCTCCGAACTTCTTCGGACTAGTCACCACTGGTAGTGGGCAGGCTGATACAAGCAGCAAGCTGGGGCTGGATTGGTCGGGCACATTGTCATGTGAACCAGACAGTTAGAGTACAAGGACACATGAACCTGTCTATATCTGCCCACCCTAGTCGCTCAGTTATAGTAAGCGTACCACACCATTTCCAGTTCCCGTCCCGCTTCTTCTCTCACCCGAGAGACTCCTTACCCGTCTTCTCCGAGCCCTACTTTCCCGTGGGAGATGATTCAATGAAGACCTGGCGCTCTCTGCCCGCTGAGTGGTCTTCGTGCTCCCGGGCGATGTGATGCTCCAAAAAGCAGTGTCTTATTATCCTCGTGTCCTCAGCGTTGCATGCCTCGAGGCATACTCGTGAAACCCGCGGGAGTGGCCGTAAATGGAATGTTGGGCTCGCGATATCAGGATTCAGGGAGGCGCAAAAGGAGCACTGGTCCGTCAAAAACACCTGGATGCCTCGCCGTTGCCTGACGACTTTCAGAAATCGTATATCACCCTTCCTTTCTTCTATTCATCGCCTCGTCTCCCTTTTTCTGACGGCGCCGAGCCCTGGCATGGTGCCGCGGCAAGACTGGATAATGGTCGTTATGCCCTCAGTGTCCCTCACAGCCATACGCTGGGAAGCTGCAAAACACGATGTACACAGCATCTGCCATCGTCCATGTCTCTGGTTCGAGTAGATCCCATGTACCTCGTTCATGTCACCCCTGCTCATTATTCTTATCACAGTAATCGCGACGAGCCTCTTGGCCCTCTTCACGATACATCGCGGTCCAATTGCCAGTGCCGATCCTTTCAATGCTCTGCGCCAGGTGATGGCCTTAGAATACCCGAAAGTGGATGCGTCTGTCAAATGGGCGTCGCGCTCCCCCTTGCCCTCGAATTCCAAGGATTCAAGAAGATGAACACCGCCACACTCAACGCGCGCAGTCCCGCAAAGGAGCGAACAATGCATCGCCTCGGGCTCCACAAACCGCCCAAGGAAACCGGAAGCCCTTCAAAATTCACCCGGGACCTTCTTATCAAGGCCCCAAGGCCCTATCCCGCACTTCTTCCGACTGCTGCGCGCGCCCGCGCGCGATCACCACGATTGCAATTCAGCTGGCGAATTATAAATTTATAGGCCTTACCTGTCGGATGCTGTATTTCTGTCAAGAACGCCACAAGACACGATACAGCAATGTAGGGTTCAAACACAAACATAAACACAAACACGACCAATTTCTTTCGACATTATTTATTTCATTTCGGAAAACCTTCGGAATTGCCAATTAGAGTTTGTCGGGGAACAGACAATTGCCTTACTTGTTTGCGCGTATTGTCTTCGACTGCAAACAGTGACGAACGAGGTGCTAGTAGGTGAGAACAAGGGCGACCACTGAAGGAAGTAGTATCGGTGAGTAACTAATAATAATCTCGACAAGCAACCTACTGTACACACCCTTATCATTCGAGCACCCATCCTAGCACCCTAGCACACAATTTCGACTTCAATCTCATCCGCGGCCGTTGCTATTACCGCTTCTCATGGAGAACCTTCTTTCTGGTCTACAAAGCTGGTGCCTGGCAACTCGATTATAATTGAACACGCTAGCATGCTAGTGACTAGTCTGGTGGACCGGGAGTTAAACACGATAAATGCAAAAGGCATGCGATGACTTGGAAGAGCCAGCTCAGCTGTAACTGAGTTGTTCATTTGTTACAGATTAAGTGTGCTATGCTCGAGTCTTCGCTAGAATCGCTACTTGCGATCGGTGTCATAACCTACTCAGGCTGGAACGCAGGATTTACCAAGAATCGTCGCCATTACGCCGAACAGTCCTTAGGATTGTCCATGTGCTAACCTCCATCATAGCCAGATCGTCGTGACAGTGCCATTCTGCCATTCTGGGCAAAAATCTGGAATGCCGCCGCCCGACACAGGGTATTAATGACATCGTTACGGTGGACTTTGCTGTAAGTATCATACCTTCGGTTGCCATTTCCCCAGGTTGTTCATAACGATGTTGGGTTTGGACAGCATGAGCGAGTCGCAATTATCCCTGTCGCAGAACATGCGTCTAGGCCCTGTTCTGCCACGCGCTGGACATATCCCTCCCAGGGTCGTCCCCGTATGCCACTACACCAATGACGGAAATAGTGGCGTTTTTGGACCCGAAAACCGAAGGGATGCTCTCTCTAAATAAACCGCTCACATCTTTAGCACCGCCACGAACCCTCATGGCCATTTCTTTGGCCCCATGGAGCTCAAGATTTCGGCCGCTGCGGGCGCCTCTGTGATGTCAGTATGATCTCATTGATCTAATGGGGACCCTGGACTCCTTGACCCGGCACTCGCAACTTTTTGGTCCCTGACGGCTTCCCTAGGATCTGACTTACGCGAGTTTTGATCTCGGTGTCAATCTCAGAAAAAAAAAAGGTTTAATACACCATCCCTTCTCTCTTAAGTCAAACCCATCACTTCGTCGGACCGTTTCTTATCGCATCCGTATTAGACACGCACCGCCTTGTGACTCAACCCAAGGACGCTTTTATGTAAGCTTCACAGTTCAAAGCATCAAACGGGCTGATGGTGGCACTTCTCGTACTTATGGCTCGACAACAGGCGCCCACTAGATTCCCTCCTTCGTCCCCCTTATCGACTCGATACTTCTCACCGTTACCTACCCTACTGTATGGAGAAGCCCAGCGAGATTGCCGTGTGAGCCAATCCGACAACGGCCATGCCTGATCTGCGAGGAATATGACGAGGTAACCGCAGAACGCAGCACCCTCGGGCATTAACTCGGGCATCATCGGCGATTCGGAGCACCTTTTTGGCTAGAGTAGGTTACCTTTAATCGGGGTTCAGTAGTACCTTTATCGCTTTTACGATCTTGTTAAGCCGAGAAAACCCAAAAACGTTTTTGACGTGCAGGCTTCCTAATGCTGTTCCGAGTCGCGAGAGGGTGTCCGTCTGAGCCATGATGACTGTTCCTCCAGTTCTCGTCCTTCGCCCGCGAACCAAAAAAAACGACACACTCCTCTTCCTTTACTCTTTCAAGTTCGCCACATCATTCGAATATGGCGAGAAGCACTCGCAGAATGCGCGGAGGGCGTAAATGGGGCGCTCCTATAGTAACTCAGAGCTCAGCGCTCAGCGCTCAACCTGTGATTTGGGGAGAGGTGAAAGAGCCAAAAGAAAAAAAACCTAAAAATTGTCCTTTCTATCATACAATACGATACCTTAAAATCACGTAGCCACAAAATCTACCCTCAAAATAGCGAAAAATCAATTCAGGTCAAACTTGAGAAGTGTTGTCAAGAGTGTTGTGTTGAAGATGGACGTCACTAGCATATAGCAGGTAACCCAAAAACAACGCCAATGCTGATCCAAATAAACCTGAAACGACGGCTCTGGCTTCATCCCCCGCCCGGATAGACAGCTGACCACAAGTGGTGCTGCGTGTCGTATGGTTCCGAGTCCCTTGTGGCCCAGCGCTTAGCGCTCGGCCTGTAACTCCGTGATGCGCGAAAAAGAGAGAAAACAAAGCCCGATCAAGCTCAAGCATCGATTTGCGGGGTACCCCGTGACTCGGACGCGAATACAGAATATCAAGATGCCGTCGCGCTAGGAGATCGCACCGAGTGCTCTGACACCCACATCAATGAATTGCTAGAGGCGAGGCAAGAGTCAAGGAGTTCACGATCTGCATCGAGCGGACGCACAGTCAACGACCTCAGGTTTGATGTGACCGCCAAGAACGCGCGGGACGACACTGGCATTGAGGCAAGCATTGAGGCCGATATGATCACGAAGCCAACTATGATAAGCCATCCACTCAGCGTATCTTCTAACTGAATGCGTCTTCCGCTCCGTTGATTTTGTCCTCGTCAGTCTCGTAGTCTGACGTGAATTCTGGATACACAGAGAGGTAAATCCGGGCAAGAAGGCGCGCAGCAGGCGAAAGGGCACCTGTCGCTCCGTGCTGGCCTCGCCTCGATCTCCAATACTGTAAGCCTAAGGCGCATCGCAGCCGGCATTCTAAGTTCTCTACGATTTCTTTGTAATAGGAATGAGGTTCTGCGGCATGACTCCAGGGTGGATGAAGAGCTAATGAAAATAAACTGACGCCTGACGCCATGCTCTGCAGGCCGAGGTCATCCTATATGTTCACACCAGGCGGGGTAGTTAACGCGCACGTCAAGGCTGGCACCCAGCAAGGCACCCAGCTACCGATGTCGCATGGATAGGATGCGTAGTGAGAACTCCTCGGAATAGGTGCCAGTGGTACCAAGAGAGGCACGTGGTAAGTTCAGGAAACAGGACGCATTACTCTGCACACCGGCGAACATGCCGGCCCTGGTCCGTACACCGTAAGGAAGACGTCGCGTGTTATTTCGATGCGGCGATTGCGGCGAAGAACTGATCTGTCTTGTCCACCTCCCGTATGTCATAGATAGTGCTGTCGTATTGACCCCGATATTGACCCCGTGCGAAGATGGACGTGGTTATAATAGACCTGGTAGAATAAGATCTCTGACTCCTGAGCCGTGAACTTCTTGAATCTTGACCTGTCAGCGGCACGTGGCACACCGCAACCTCGAAAGTACATCATGACTTTCTTTGGCGCCGGTTTCACCCATTGGGGAATGGCGACGGGTGTTCCTGTGTCTGCTGTTTCCTTGGCTGTTTCTCCCCATGCCGCGGCCCGCGGGCCAGGCGTATGTGTCAGTCTTTCGTGAGGTTTTCATTCTGGTGGTGAATCTCTTAATTCTTTCAGAAAAATCGCCTGTCTGTCATGGTGTCGGATTATCGGAGCGACCGTGAACAGTTAGAAATGTCATGATCCGGGTCTGACGACGTGAAACTTTTAGGAGGAGAAAACGAGCCAGATGTGCCGGTGCTTAGATCCGTCACTGATTATCGATGATCACTGATAATGATAACGATAAGAACTTTTTCTCGCGCGATCTGACTAACCCCTCGACCCGGTCAGGCTGACTTGTACATTACAACGCTGCACGCAACGACATTCGCCCAAATGTGCCACCATGAACAGCAGTCGGAACGAAAGATACAACGACGCCATCATATGAGGCTCACCGTCAGGTCTGCGTTCTTTGACCTTGAAGCTAACAGTGCGCCATTCGGGCGCGTGGCCGGGATGACCGATTTCAAATCTAAGGTCAAGTTGCCTCCCTTCTACACGACGTGTAATCGTACAAGGAGAGTCAGGAGACAACATCACGGCGATGTTAACAAGAATCGGGAGTCAAATAACGAGCAAAGAAGAATGGGAGGTGGGAGACGACAGCAAACATTGGCGGGATAGACAGTGGAGTCCACTCAGAAAAATTGGTATGAAAACAATCTTGTCTCATTCCAACGAGAAACGGCCACAGAGTGACCTGAGAGCTGCCGTGCACCAACAAACTGCCCAATTGCTTCCTGGATAGGTCCCGATCGCTGGAGCCCTTCCAATATAAGACTCTCCAGACTGGGCAACACATCCATAACCCTTTCCCCGACAAGCTCTTGCAGCGTGGGGACGATACATTGTGTAAATCTCTCGGATACGTAGAGATTTTTCACACCTGTAAATGGGCGGAAAATTTCTAGCACTTGCACGTTCTCGATTTCGTCTTGCCAATGTGGCGGCAAATATCGAGGCCCGAAGATGTAGAGGGTTTCCACCATGGAAATGGAAGGGAAGAACGATGTAAGTACCTGCGCCAGAGATGAAAGCTGCAAATCCAACTCCCTGCATAAAATTCTCAACCTAGGCCTTTCATCAATGGCCCGTGTCGTTGGGAGAGATCCGACCTGAACGCCATAGTTGTCGATATCCACATGTGCTTCTTTGTGTGCCTGAAGCCTTGTCATGCGCCCCATGAACTGGGCGAGTCGTGGGATACGGAAAATGAGTTGATGGAAGAAGGTTATACAGATGGATTTAAGCAAAGGAACATCGATCCGGGCCACGAAGTCCTCTAAGTATTCGCTGACTCCTTGGAACCCAAAACGAGTGAGAGCGGGGAGGACGGTGCGTGTCAAGGTGGCACCTTGACCAGTGCGTGTCAGGCCTATTGGCGGCGCCGGTGTACGTCGCCACACCCTCTCGGAGAATTCGAATGAAATGACGAGAGATTTGAGGTTGGCTAACACAGCCAGGCTACGGACGATCGTCTCCGGTGAAAAATACCCAGAATGAGGAATGTTCCGGAGGATGAGTCGGACAAGGTCAGTTGCAGACAAAAGAAGTTTTGGAAGCGTAGGGAATGGAACAGAATGAAACGTGAGAAATTGCAGACGAGGGGCGGATCCACCTAAGAACCCTTTGGAAAGAGCTGGAGCTTGACGGCCGTGATGACCATCGAGGTCAAGCATGAGATGTATAAGCGCCGGGAATTGCCTCTGCATCACCGAGGCCATTCGTTGCAATTGCGAACTTGTTAGATGGAGAAGGTGAATCTCGCATACACGGTTAGGGTGCGCGATTGCAACATCAAAGTTATAATCTTCAGGCTTGGGCCTATCAACCATGTTCGTTAAGATAATTGGCAAGGGTGGCCAGATACCTGTGAGCTCCTGGCGTGTCCAAGGACCGCAGACGAGTCTCAGGTCGAGAAAGTTTGGCGATGCAAAAATAAGGGATCTCCACCTCCAGCACACATGAACCAACCGAATCCACCAGGACATATACCAAAGTCGATCGATATCTTCCAGTCCTTCGAGATAAAATATGTGTAGGAGAACGTCGTCAGGAATCATGTTGATTGTCACACGGCCTGCCAGTGCCCACACGGTCAGCAGTGGTAGTTGCAGACAGGGCACACAGTAAGACGTACGTTTGTCGCCGGAGCTGACAGGATGTCCATGTACGACGTTGGATGTATCCAGATGACGGCTCGAACTAGATCCGTCATCTATCGAAATCGGGTTGGAAATTCTGAAGTGCCCATGATGAGCTTGATTACTAGCGAGACAACAAGGGACTGTGATACTGCTTGTAGACGTACTGGGAGTCCATTAGTGAGGATTCGACGTTACTAAGGTGCATCATGGGTTGCAAACTCATACCCAACAGCGACTATCGCCACATCGTCGTCGTGCATATAGGTCAAGATAAGCTTGTCATTACTAATGAACCACCTCGTGAGAGTCGGCATCCGCCGCCGTCCACCTCAAGGTCCACCTTTCCAGCCCGCGGACACACCTTCCCTTCCTTTCTACAGCGCTCTAAATTTCGAGTTCTGTTTTAGACCGTTATTCCAGGGAGACGAGACATCTATGATGTAGTAGCTGGGTTGGGCACGTGATTACCAGCACGGAGATGTAGCAGGGCTGTGGGCACGCTCCTTATCAAGGCCATATTCGCTAAGTGGATTGCGAAGCCAACTACAACAAATAAAGGAAAGGAAAGGACTGGGCCACAAGTGCAAAATCACAGGGAATGTCGGAACGCACTCAAGGAAGGGGGATGACGGTTCGGAGGAAGTCATCTCTACTTAGCTGTGTTTGCCCTCCTGCAATGTACATTTCGTACAGGTCACATGTCTGTCGCACACCAATACATACTGAGACAAAGTATTCATTATCGCGTCAACGATGTACAGGGAAAGATGCAAGCTGAGTAGAGCGCCGTAAGTGTGAAAAAGACGGGGTGGTTGGAGAGCCAGCGTACCCATAGTTGGCCAACGCGTGGCCCAGCTCAGTGGTATTAATTAATCCGTCACGGTTTTCATCAAAAGAATAAAATGTTTGTATCAATTGCTATTGCCAGCGTCAGAAAAGAAAAGGGAACATCGTGCGGGTCATACATTCAGGTATTTCCATAGAGGCGCAAACTGTGCACGGCATATCAGCTTGCTGTAAAAACGATCAAGGGCACAGATCCACATACCTCATCCCAGCCAATCACGCCATCGCCATTTTGGTCCTGTTACAGTATGAATGTCACGGGGCCTTTGCGAAAGGACACTGATAAATACATGCAAAGATGCTCACGAGATACTTCACTGTTCTGACCGAGAACCTTTGCGAGAACGGCCTGTCTGGAAATAGGGGACCTGCCAGTGTGGGCCTTGGCTCTTGTGGCGAGAACGAAATAAGATCTTACTGCCGTTATTCAAGAGCGCAAAGTCTGTACAACAATTCAGCCAAACTTGTTGTAGATCTTAAAGGAAGGAGCGCGTACGAAGTTCCTCGTCAGACAGTTCTCCATCACCATTTTGGTCTATAACAACAAACCAAGTACGAGCCCTTCAGGGGATAACATAGGTTAGCGCAAGGGTTAGCGGCAAAGCGGTGGGATGTATTGGAAATCGTAGCACACTCTTGTAACTCTTCTCTCTCTGCGCTAGTACTAGTCGGAGAATCCTGCGGTGCATGTGAGGAGACGCTGTTTGTGCGACCCATGGGTTGATTGCCAGCACTCGGAAAAGTGAGGCTACTCTGTTCTCTGAAGCCGCCCAGTGATTTCCCGGCCCTGCCCAAAGGCCGAGGGCCAGCCAAAGCTAGCCGCAAATAGCCGAGCTTGGCCGAGCTTGTCTCTGGCTCCTGAATTGGCAGGCCACTCTCACGGCTGGCCGACTGCTGCTAATCGATCGATCTTTCAACAACCCTTCGTGTTCTGCCAAGCTGCTGATCTGCTGATCCAACAAACCACCTTCTGATCCAGATTTGTATTCATAGAGGTATAAAAAAAATGGCACCTTTTTTTCTTTGCAGAGACCCTTCGCCTCACATTTGTCGCATTTTTCTCTGCATCCTCCGCTGTACAAGTTGCTGTAAGTATCATACCTTCGGTTGCCATTTCCCCAGGGTGTTCATAACGATGTTGTGTTTGGACAGCATGAGCGAGTCGCAATTATGCCCTTCGCAGAACATGCGTCTAGGCCCTGTTCTGCGACGCGCTGGACATGTCCCCCCCAGAGTCGTCCCCGTATGCCACTACACCAATGACGGAAATAGTGGCGTTTTCGGAGCCGAAAACCGAAGGGATGCTCTCTCTTGATATACCGCTCACATCTTTGGCACCGCCATGAACCCTCATGGCCATTTCTTTGGCCCCATGGAGCTCAAGATTTCGGCCTCTGCGGGCGCCTCTGTGATGTCAGTATGGTCTCGTTGATCTACTGAGGACTTGGGACTCCTTGACCCGGCACTCGGAAATTTTTGGTCCCTGACGGCTTCCCTAGGATCTGACTTACGCTAGCTTTGATCGATTTTATCTCGGTGTCAATCTCAGAAGAAAAAAAAGGTTTAATACATCATTTCTTCTCACCTAAGTCCCTCCCATCGCTTCGTCGGACCGTTTCTTCCAACCACCGCATCCGTACTAGACACGCACCGCCTTGTGACTCAACCCAAGGACGTTTTTATGCAAGCTTCACAGCTGAAAGCACGCAACGGGCTGATGATGGCATGTCTCGTACAATGGCTCGACATAAGGCGCCCAACTAGATTCCCTCGTTCTGCCCCTTGGCAACTCGATACTTCTCACCGTTACCTACCCTACTGTATGGAGAAGCCCAGCGAGATTGCCGTGTGAGACAATCCGACAACGGCCATGCCTGATCTGCGAGGAATATGACGAGGTAACCGCAGCACGCAGCACCCTCGGGCATAACTCGGGCATCATCGGCGATTCAGAGCATCTTTTGGCTAAAGTAGGTTACCTTTTAACGGTTTTCACTGGCAGTAGTACCTTTATCGCTTTTACGAGCTTGTAAAGCCGAGAAAGACCAAAAACGTTTTTGATGTCCAGGCTTCCTAATGCTGTTCGCGAGAGGGCGTCCGTCCGAGCCATAATGACTGTTCCCCCCAGTTCTCGTCCTTCGCCTGCGAACCCAAAAAAAAACGACACGCTCGTCTTCCAAATACGGCGCAGCTACGGTAACTCAGAGCTCAGCGTTCAACCTGTGACTCGGTGAGATGTAAAAGAGCCAAAAGAAAATGAATCCAAAGATTGCCATTTTATCATACAATACGATACCCTAAAACCACGTAACCAATACAAAATCTACCCTCAAAATAGAGAAAAATCAATTCCGGTCAAACCTGAGAAGTATTGCGTTGAAGATAGACGTCACCAGCATACAAAAGGTAACCCGAAAACAACGCCCGATGCGGGTCCAAATAAACCTGAAACGACGGCTCCGGACTCCCTACCCCATAAACACGTACGATGACGTACATGTCCGCGCCAAGGTGGGTACGCTCCGCGAACGCGAACGCCTACCCAACAAAAACCAGGGCGAAAAGGGAGGGATCCAGCTCAGTCCGCGCCACTCTACAGGACGAGGGAGAAGAATGCTTACCGTAGCCATCTGAAAGCTGCTCATATGGAACGGCTCGTTCTCCTCTCCGCGCGTCGACTTGACCTCGATATGGTACCTTGGCCAGCGGCCATGCCATGCAGTCGCCTTCTCGGCCCCAAACCACGCCCGCGTGAGTTGACCTTGTCGGTCCAAGTACGTAAAGTCCGCATAGGCTTGGCTTCTAAACGGCGTGAAGCCCGCGACTCCGTTACGCAGCTCGCTCGTCCAGTTGTCGGGTCCAAAATCATCCAACAGGCGAATGAGTTGTTTGTAAACCTTTTTTTATTGTTTTTTTGTCTTAAGTGGGGCGGAATAGGTGTGAAAAGGAAGCGACGTACAAAATGCTCGCCCATGATTCCAACCAAGTCCGTCTCGTCCGTAGACACAGGCGCATTAAAATTATTAAACTGAGGCCAAAGCGGGACAGCTGGAGAGCCCTCGGGCACCATCTGCATCTGATTGCCGTTGACGAACGCTTCTGCCTGCGCGGCGAGCCTATTCATGTCTCGGAGGGAATTCGCAGGTCCCACGGGCGGCAACGGCCCCGAGTTGAACGATGTCCGGGGAGACTGCATGAACTGCGAGTGCTCCGAGACCCCAACGGAGCCATGTGCCCACGAGCGTTGCCTCTGTCTTCCGCCAGATGACGACTGGTTGAAAGACGAGGTAGACGGCGACGGCGACGGCGCGCGGCGCGACGTCCCGATTGGCTTTGCGCCAAGCGGAGGAAAATGCTCTACGGCTTGCACTGAGAGGGCATTCGGGGATCGCGGTGGCGGACTCGGAGGCGGCACTGGGCTCAGAGACTTCTCCGGGACAACTGGCGTGGGTATTATGGGCACATTCGGCTGCGTTATCGCCTGCAGCCACGAGCGGTCGTGGCCATCGTCGACCGGAATCTCCGCTATGCCCTTGATCTCGAAGAAGTAGCTGACTACCTCAACTGGCTGCGTTACGCAAGTAAAGAGCGTCATCATATCGACTTCGATGAGACGCGAGAGCGCCCCGCATATGGGTGGATTTATCGATTTGCCCTGGCTACTTGTACGACTGACGAACACTGTGAACTTGTCGTCCGTCTCCTCGAACGCAACCTCCTCGGGTGTCGTCTCTATGCATGTGTCGATTGACAATGTGGTGGTAATCGCCTGGACGCTAATAACGGTGATATTGTGTAGCTTGGCGAGTACCTTGGTTTCTTCCGGAGAGAAGTCTGACTTGTTGCTATTGTGGAAAAGGAGTCTAATAGCCGAAGTCGCATTAGTATTACCCCTCTTGGACAGCAGTA
The DNA here is from genome assembly GCA_022376525.1 of Russula vinacea. NCBI lineage: Eukaryota > Fungi > Basidiomycota > Agaricomycetes > Russulales > Russulaceae > Russula > Russula vinacea. The sequence continues at coordinate 5,726 of WTXL01000272.1, read as the reverse complement.
GCAGAGCAGGGCATACCTCGCTATATACTCAACCTTGCTCGAATACAGCTCCGTGGCTTTAGTGTCCAGCACCCGCTTCCCTTGCGGTACCGATCGTTTAGTAACATGTCGATCCAGGTACCGCAGTTTGTCTTTTAAAACATCGCACTCGAGAAGCGGACGAATGCGGGACATCGGGACGGATTCTGGGAAGTCCAAGAGCGGAACGCGCTCACGGAACACGCCTGCGTATTTGCTTGCCTTATCAGGTATGTAAAACCCGTCTATAGGGCGCAGGACGATGCCTTCCGAGGCCCCTCGGACGGGAAACGCGGGTATGTCCGCAAGAACTTGGAAGGACCGGGGAATGCCTGGCATCTCTTCGATCACATCGCTGATATCCGCGAGAATTTGCGCGACGTGCTCCCACACATCTTGGGGTACCGGACGGCTTCGGTATCGATCTGCGATCATGCGCAGTTCATCGACAAGAGCAAATGGCGGCGCATGGGCGATACCAAGCTTGGTAAAGAAGAAGTTGCTGAGGTGAGGATACGACCGGCTGATGACTGCCTTGGACTTCAAGGACGGCGGGCCGTGCCAGCAGACATTCATCTTGTGCAACCAGACACGTTCCGCCTCATCTTTGACAGAAAGGAGTATAATAGGATACTGTTTGAATGCGTCTCTGCATCGCAAGATGAACAGCTTTCAAGCTGTTACGGGCGGGGAACACGCACTTGATTAACGCCTCGTCTTCATCGAACCGTGCATCTAGTTGTTTGTAGACCTCTTCGGCGGTCTTATAGTCTTTCTCGCCCCTCGCTTGCATATGCACAAGCTTGTTCACAAAGAACGAAGCGTTCATCCGCGTCGCAACGCCGAGCTGCTCCAAGAAGTCCCATGCGCGGTTCTCAGGGTCGTCCACAGGAATCGACGGAAGCTCGAGGGCCACGCCAACTCGCGCGAGTGCCCCACGACGTAGATACAGGGTATCAAGACGTCGCCCCGCTATGGAGATCGTCCCGAGCGCTCTGATACCCACATCAGTGAGCTGCGGCCGGAGGCGCGGCCACCACGCGCGTAGCGAGACAAGGAGTTCACGACCTTCGAGCGCCGGTGTACGATCGAGGAACTCAGGCGTAATGAGACCGTCTATGACCCGCGGGACGACATTGAGGCCGACATGATCACGAAGCCAATCAAGCCATCCGCTCCGCGTATCTTCGAACATGTCGTCTACTCCGTTGCCTTCGTCATCATCAGTCTCGGTGGATTCAGGGTATGCGGAGAGGTATTCCGGGTGAAGGAAGCGCGCAGCAGGCAAAAGGGCGGCACGCAATGAAAGGACGCCGTCCGCCTCCGGAAGATCCAAATATAGCTCGTCGCTCTGTGCGGCCTCGCCTCGCTCGTCAACAAGCCTGAGGGGCATCGCAGGCGGCATTCCGAATTCTCTACGATTGTCAAAGAAGAAGCGCGCGTGTGACACACGTGCCGCAACGCTTCGTGGGCCGGACACAGTAAGGATTCTCCTTGCAATCGAAACAGGGTTCGGCGGCATGACTCCAAGGCGGATAAAGAGCTGGTACCGTGAGGAAGATGGACTGATACCCGGCGCTATGCTCTGCAGGCCGAGATCACCCGGTATGTTTACACCGGGCGGAAACGCTATTGTGGATGCCAAGGCTGCTGGCACCCAGCTACCGTTGTACAGGGGCAGGATGCGTAGTGGGAGCACTTCGGGGCGGATAGTACCATGAGAGGGACGTGGTAAGTGCAGGAGACAATTTGCCACCGCGTCGTGCCATGCATTACTCTGCGCGCCGAACATGTTGGCCCTGTCCATCATGGCGAGACACGCAAAGAAGTCGTCGCTCGTCATTTCACGTACTCCGAGGCGACGAAGTACATGTCGGTCTTGTCCATCTGGGTGAATGTCGTAGTCGGGAGAAAGATAGCGGTGCTCTCGGGGGAGATATGCTTCAGGTATGAGTGGTGCTCCCAAATCGTCGTGAAAGGTCAAAGGAAGAAAGAACAGGTGAGATGCGCAGTGATATGTACCATCCACAGATCGAAGAATTTGTTTCCTTCGAAGCTCCTCGAGCAGCTTATGTTCAACATAACAGAAAAAGCTGTCGCTTATAGACTCGGGCAAGTAACGGAACCAGACGTTGCGGATCACCGGATCATCATCAAAGCGATCGATGGCAAGAAGGAACGCATCGACAATGCTTCCTCGAAGGGCTTCATTCCATGGGCTATCTGCTAGGACATCCTCCCGGCTGGCGGAGGTGATAAAGTCCGCCTGGATGATAAACTTTTTATAGTACGTTTCAGCACAAGTTTGCGCCCAAACTGGGAAGCGTACCTTGAATCCATAGCACCGCAAAGGCAGGAACGCGTGAACCTCTTGCTTCTTCGTCACAGGCTCCTGAGTGTCTGTAACGGGAAAAGCCAACACTATCTCGCTCTCCTTGACGTCCTCCCTACCAGGCTCCTCCGCGGGTGTTTGAGCAAGATGCCTCACTAGAACATATCTCTCCACGTCTCTCGCCCCGTTTTGTATGCGCTCCAAAGTAACCATGTCGCGGTCATCATCGTCGGTACGTCGCACCTCGATATTGCGTTGCCTAACACCGGGAGTAGTGATGCTGAGGGTGCGTAACTGGCGCAGAAACAGGAGGAGGGTTGGGCGCACGTCACGCAACTGTGCGCTGAGGTCGTTGCCGTTCACGGATTGCGCAAGGTGCAAGTGAAACGTGGTCCAGCCACGCACAGGACGGTATTCGGAGCCCAAAATAGGCGTGATCATGCCAAGAGGCATCGTTTTATCGAAATGGAATGAGTACGGCCCCGAGGTGATGTAGACCTTGTCGGCGACGGTGAAGACTGACTTGAAACCGATGCCCTTTTCGCCTGCATATGCATGTATGCGAGTTAGAGGTCTACGGGAGAAGCCAAGACACGGAACCGAACGCACCGATGAACCCACGAGAATTATTTTCACGTAATTTAGTGCTCCCGCCAATGTCGCATATTGCTCTGACGTTATCAGGATTGAAGCCAAGTTCGTTGCACTCGAATACGACGAGACGGTCGTCAATCCGAAGGCGCAGTGTAGGGACGATGTTAGCGCCGTACGTGTTGTCATCTGCGTTTTGAATGACTTCGAGTAGAAAGTGGGTCTTTTTATTGTAAAGGTCGTTAGTCAGCCTGCGCAGGAGGGAGGCAAGGTGGAGTCGTAAGAGAGGATAGAGGGCGCAGATGTGGAGAGGTGAATAAAACCTACCGGTTGAGGGCGCGCTCTAGTTTGCCGCGGAGCTCAAGGACCGCTGGGTGCTGGGCTGACTCGGACAGGTCATCATCAACGCCGTGTCCGGAACGAATTATCTGAATGAGATCAAAACCGTCGGCAGGAGACGAGAAAAGTGGACTGGAAGAAGACATGAAGGAGGAGAAAAAGCATGGATGAAATGGACGGGACGCCGTGTGTTGATTGCTCTATTAATTACACGTGACTATCGATGTTTCTCGGTCTCCTCCTCCAGCCACATCCATAACTTCTCCCCAAGTTTCGGATCATCCGCAACCGGATTCGCCTTACCCACACGCGCCCATGGTATGAAAAACTTCCCATTGGCGTCTTCCGCAGCTGGCGATGTGGCGCAGTACAATTGCGTCAACGCCCCATACGAAGCTGGATACAGGAGGAGGTGACGCTACGTTGTCTGGTTAGCGCCACTCGAATGAAGAAAGAAACCGAAAAGCATACAAGGATGGCATACTGCCACTTAGGCATATGGCGTTGAAGATCGGTATCGAGGTTCCCTGGGTTGACACTCGTCGACACGACCTTATCGCCATGCCGACGCGCCAGCTCTCGCGCTACTACAACATTACCCTACAGACCGCAACCGCCAACCAATTTGTCAGTAACAAGACGAGCGAAGGTACATCGTACACCCACAAGTTTACTTTTATTGTACAAATTCCACGGGTTGTACTTCCTCCTCTTTGGTCCATCTGTGATTGCTTCAAAGTCGATATCGTTTGTGAAATAATTCGCGGATGACGACACCGTCACGACACGCGCTTTTTCGCGTGTCGGCGAAGCGTCAGTGACCGCAAGAAGCGCAGGCAACAGCAGTTTCGTGAACAGCCAATGACCTGTACATTCATCACGTCAGCGATGCATAGTCATCCGAAGAGTGTAAACAACAACACATACCCACAACGTTGGTGCCGAATTGCATGTCATACTTTTGCACGGTAATGTCCTCTACTGGCGGTACCATTACGCCGCTGCCGTCCACGCCATCTCCATTAGTCTCACGGAACCACTGGACCGAACCACGCCACTTACGCGTTATTGATAAGAATGTGCAGCTGCGCCTCTTTCCTGACGGAATAGTCAGCAAAAACTCTGTTATCGCAGCAAAGTTTCCGCACGAGAGGAACTCCTCTGCCGACTTTCGCACGGCAGGTATGTCCGAGAGGTCAAGTTGCAAGAAGATGGCCTCCTTCCCCGTCTCATTCTTCAGCTCCGTAATCGCAGTGTTCGCCTTGGTCGCATTGCGTGCGGCGAGGTAGACTTTTGCGTTATGTTTCAGAAGCTCCTGTACGAGAATCAGCATTTCTCTGCAATACCCTATACGACCGAGGGTAGTTGTCGAACATACACACCTTGACGGTTTCCTTTCCCACACCAACATTACTGCCTGCGACCAGATTGCGCTTAGCATATAACACTTTTAGATGTTGTGTCAACGCACCTGTAACGATGGCGACTTTGCCCGTGAGATCCGGTATGTCATCCACCGCCCAGGTGGGGTGCGGTGGGAAGTTCTGCTGTGCGATAGAAAGGAGGCCACCCATAGTGTGGGAGAAAGAGAAAGAGGAAAGGTCGATTCGGGAAGGGAACGATTCGGAACCGGTCTTATATGTTCTCTCCTATACCGCTTCTAATCGGCACGGCAGCGTACGACAGTCTTCGAATTGGATTCGCCCATAGCCCTAAATAGTAACGATTATGAATGTTAGGATGTGTCATCGCTCACTCACGATAGTGACTCACCCTCTCTTGCGACGTTCGGCTCCTCTTCTCCGCTTTTCTTCCGGGTTCCGGTGCCTGGGCGCCAACCGATGCACCCGTACCATTTCCGCTTATCGCTGGTCGCGGCGAGTCAAGTCTGTCACCACTCCCCCACCGCAGGGACAGCCGATCCTGCTCTGCCTACACCATAACATATCTCTGGGAGACCCCGACTCTCGCTTCAGTGGGCACAACCAACCAGCCAGCACATACGGTAAGATGCAATCACTGATGTCCCAAGTTGACTTTAAGGCCCCGATTGCCTGGCTCGCGAAGACCGAGATTGTCTTAGACCCGATTCCAGAACCGCAATCGTGTGCCCGATCCCCTCAGTCACAGACTCGGATGTGAGATCCCCACCAGTGTCATGATGTGCTGAGAGAGTATGTCCTGTGGGCAAGACAACGCCGGAAGGTATGGCCCTCCATGAGCTGATAAGTCTGCCCTTGACTTTTGGGCATCATGCATACCTTGGGATGAGCGAGAATAAATCGCTACGGTAACTTCCAAATGTAGCTGCTATTGCGTCAAGTAGCATAAGATGAAATAAGCGTACTAGAGTAGAGGTTAGGACAATGTGGTACTTACACTGGATATAATAGTTCAAGTAATAGTCACTGCCAGATTTTACATCTGGAAAATATACCACACCCGA
>WTXL01000271.1:0-25512 GCA_022376525.1 Russula vinacea | reverse complement strand
GGATCTGTCATTTTTATATACCAGGGTTCTGATTTAAGGTTAAGCATGCATTCCTGTGGATACTACAATACTATACATCAGGAAAAACCTCCCCTGGTAATTAGAATAATGTTTTCAAAACCAGAGAAACTGTTTCCCAAACCTCTAAAGTATTTTTTAAACCCCATTAAATATTTTTCAAACCAAGAAAAGTTTTTCTGTGCCAGATAATGTTCCAAATCAAAGCAAAATGTTTCAAATCCAAAAATGTTTTCAAATCAAGAAATGTTTCAAATAAAAAAAAAGGTCCAAAGCCAATAAAAGCTTCCATAATGAAAACTTGTTTATTTTAATTTGAAAACCACAGAAAATTTTCTCAAAGCCAACAAATACTTTCCAAAAAAGTCTCTAAGCAGATGTACTCACTGGGGTGGTCAGTGTTGGTGTTGCTACCAGCAAAGATGATTTGCATCATATTCTGGGAAATAAAATAGATACAAATCTGAAAATATTTGTGCAGATAGGTAAGATTAAAATATAAGGGGTCCTCTGCCAACATTAAGTGATCTGATCAGTGATACCCAAGTTATTTAAACATTTTCATCAACTTCAAGCCAAGCCAATTTAAAGCTGGTCAATAACTCAAGAATAACTAATCAGATCACTTAGTGCCAGCAGAGAACCCCTCATATTTTAATCTTGTCAATCTGCCTAAATATTTTCAGATTTTTATCTATTTTATTTCCCTGATATGAAGCAAATTAGCATAGCTTGCAGTGACACAAGTCTGCATGGGAAACTCGGGCTGCACCGGTGCATTTGTCCCAAATTTTTTTTAGAAGTTGTATTTGCACGCGCTCAAATTGAACATCACGTGTTCAATGTTCAACTTTTCGAGCAGCATTTCGTTCGCAATTCCTCACTAAGTCCTCCCCCCTCCTTGTTCACTCCTCATTCTCGCCCTCCCTCCTCCACCATCTCCTCGGGCCAATGCCTACCACCTCCTCCCACTTGCTCGACATCTCAGCGTCTCACTCAAGACGCAATTCTCTCTAGGCCCATCTCCCCTCGCTCCCTCGCACGTCACTTCTCCCTTCTCTCCCCTCACTCTCCCTCTCCTCGCTCCCCCTGTCCCCCTCTTCTCCCCTCTCTCCCCTTCACCCTCTCTCCCCTCGTCTCTCATCTCGTCTCCATTTCGATCTCGCTCAGTCTTGCTCACCCTCCCTCTTGCTTTAAGAGCAAGTCTGATCTCCCTCCCTCTCCCTTTCACGTCGCCAGCCCCCTCGTCTTATTGACAAGGGGGATTCTTTGTTTTTCTCGCCCCCCCCCCCCCCCCTGGGTCACTCTGCAGCCTCTGCACCACCCACACCTGCCTCAAGCATTCACCCATGTCCACGCCTGCGCAGCTGTGCAAGCAAATTAGGTATGTACAACGGTACTTTTCATGTTTCTACTAAATTCTGACATTGACCCTCTTTGGGCCCATGATGTGCCACACCGGATGCACCCTTGACGCACACCCTCAACAATGTGCCTGAGGCACATGCGCATGCAGGATCCATCGCACACCTTCGAAGGGTTGACCCATGTCACCCGTGTGTGCATTCAAGGGTCCAACACCCACACGTTCGGGCTAGTGTTGCTGCAGCTCTGAGCTGGCAGTTTTAAAATATTGACATTATAAATTAAATAAAATCGCTAAAACTATGAAAATATTTGAGCAGCTAGAAACCCTCAAAAGCCGATGGGTCTCTTATTGGCACTAAGAGATGGATCAGCCGTTCTCACGTAATTAAATCGACTTTAAAATCAGGTCATTTTGACTCAAATTAAAGTGATTTAAATACGTGAGAACAGCTGATCCAATCTCTTAGGCCAATAAGAGACCCATCGGCTTTTGAGGTTTCTAGCTGCTCAAATAGTTTCATAGTTTTAGCGATTTTATTTAACTTATAATGTCGATATTTTAAAACTGCCAGCTTGAGCTGCAGCAACACTAGTTCAGGCGTTCAACGCCCATGCGTTTGAGGGTCCAATGCCCATGCATTTGAGGGTCCAACACCCATGCATTCGAGGGTCCAATGCCCACACATTTGGGCGTTCAACGTCCACGCGTTCAAGCGTTCAACGCACACGTGTTCGGGTGTTCAATGCATATATAACTAAGTATTATTTCCATTCAATACTCTCCCTCGCTGACAGCTTTCAAGAGTAACTTCAAGAGTAACTTACATTTGCATGCTCACCCACACCTCGCCCACCTTCTCAACATCCCACTCATGGTACTACTGTTGGGTTAAGTAGGTAGTAGTAGTAGTAGTAGTAATAGTAGTAGTAGTAGTATATATTGTACTGCTTGTTGTACTGTAGATATTATAATATAGTATTTTTTCAACAATGCATTGTGGGACTTAAGGGAAGACAAGGAGAATGTAAATCTAATTCATGTAAATTGGCTCGAAATCCTGAAGTAATTTGGGTATTTAGGAGGTATTTAGAGGTATTTGTAGGTACCTAATAACCATAGAGTGCTATTTAGACAAACCAGGAAAACTGTCTAACCATCCAAATTATGCCTAATTAGATCTAATTAAATCTAATTAGAAAGGGAGGTTTTTCCTAATGCCGCGGGCTTCAGCCCAGTTTGGAAGTGTGCATACGGCAGCACCTTCAACAAAAATTCATTGATCATCTCTCAGATGACCCCTTTGAGATCAACATGGTCTATGAGGCGGTCAGGTATGTGCTAATGGGATCCACGTCCATGGGCATGGTACAGGTACTGCCGCCACAAGTGCCGAACCCACCAGTAGCCGCCACTACAAGTACTAGCCCAGGCAACCCTTCGATGGTCAAAATAAAGGCCATGATTGCAGTAGCGATGGCCAGCTTTGGCAGCAAAATTGGCGACCAAATCAAGGATGCTATCAACCAACAAGTGGGGGCAAGGCCTAGAAATGCAGGAGCCGCTGCTCTGGGGGTGAATGGTGGGTTGGGAAGCAGAGGTGCTTGCAACTTCTGCGGGAGTACTGACCACTTCATCAGGGACTGCGACATCGTGGTTGAATACACCAAGGCCGGCAAGTGCAAGCACAGCAGCGCGAGCGGTGATGCGCTGCAGCCACAGCAGCATGCGGTAAAGCACGCATAGTAGTGGCCCGCACAACCGGCGACACGCCTGATGTGACGATAGACCAAGTGGGAGACTGGAGCTAGCAGCCAGAGCGCTGGGCTCACTCCTGGGGGAATGCCAAAGTCAGCAGCCTGAGCGCTGGGCTTGCTCCCCTATCATTTAAGGCGAGATGTAGCGGTGCGCGGTGCAAAGGCCCAAGTGGCCACGGAGAGGACAGACCGACAGATGGCACATGGGGCGAAAAGTCAGTGATCATGAGAATCGGACAGAAACCCGACATCGGCAAATGGTCTCCCTCCAAGGGACAGGGGCAGGGGGTGCACTCAAGTGGAGTGCGACCAATCAGAGTGCAGCGGAAGAAGATCTACCCCTCAACTAAACCAAAACTCAACTAGGAGCGCTCGGACAGCTCGGGCGACACAAAACAAGAACAAGGAAGTTTACAAAGTAGGAAAAGCATGGCCACATCCCCTCCCAACCTGACTAGGCGACGTCAGCGTGCACAGGTGACAGAAGAAGCAACGTCACGACCAAGGAGCAGGCAGCGGGCGCATGCGCTAGGTGAGCGTGCCGAAGAGTGGGCCATGACCTAATCCGGTCACTCGCGTGGGATCGGCGGACTGCAGAGCGCGAGCAGCATGATGAGAGGACTTGGTACCGTGGTTGCACAGACCAGCGAGCGAGGTATAAAAGACACAGTGTTGTAGATAGGACAGCAGAAATCTAGCTACCCAGAGTTCCCACTTCTCTCTTCTCTCTCCCACTCTTTCCTCTCATCTCTACCATTTGTGGGTGACTTAGCAAGTCGGCGCACAGCGAGAGCGGTAACTTCCGAACAGTTGCTCAGCATCGGTCGACTTTGTTAGGCCGAAACCTTGTCCGATAGCAAGTGCATGTGCAGCGGCATTGGCGGACCGGTTGAGATATAGCCTCGTGGACCCTTGGGTTCTGATTGTGTTGCTTTCCACATGTATAGCAGCAGGTCAGCATATCAGCGGTAAGGTTGTTCTTCCATCAGGTGCAGAGGTCCTGCGCAGCCTCCCCGGGACGTGGATGCGCAACCACATTGATGAGTGGCATTGCCAGAACCCTGGCCAGATAGGAGCCGTGCAGATGTTCTTTGAGGTGACGGCAAAAGCGACAGCACCTTCGGAGACATTGGCTGACCAGTCATATTCTAACCACCTGGCGTGGAATGTGGGCCACGAGCCTGGTATGGTGTTGGTGGCGGCCTACGCCCTGAATCGACAGGCGCGTCCCCGCCCCAAAGTAGTGGTTGACTCTCAGCCACTGCGCAATCACAGCTGCGCTGGTCAGGGCGAGCACGCCGGTGGTGCCAGCAGTAAGGCAGCTCCACAAGCAAGGCAAAATGAAGCACCCCCGCAAGAAAACCAAGGCTCCTTCACCGCAAACCGAAACCAAGACCGAGGAAAACCCTTGAAACCCACACACCTGTATGCCGCCGCTCCTGATGCTACTAACAGCTCTGTTCCAGGCCCAGTCTGACATGCAGCGTGAGAGCCAGCGGCGGACAGACACGAGCCCGCTTTCAGAGTGTCTGCGAAGGTCTATGACCATCAGATAGCACAGGCAGTCTTCAACCGTGCCATGGCCACGCCGGTCACTGTCACACAGAGGGAGCTGGTATCGCTGGCTCCCGAAGTGCGCACCCAGGTTGCAGATGCGACTGTTAAGAGGCATGTGCCCAGAGAACCTCTGGTGCAGGCGATGATCGAAGAGGTCGATGGTGATGACAGCGACGACGAAGACCCGATTGAAGAGACTTCAAGAAGTGTCAGGATCGCGCAGTTAGTAGCCGCCAATGCCGAGGCTGCATGCTAATGCACCACAGGCACGGCAGCACGCGCGAATATGTGCAGAGGGACGACTTAGAGCCCAGGGCCCGATGCGGCAGAGCGCCGGCCCGACAGGCCAGTGGTGTGGCAATGCACACAGCTCAGCCACCTCAGCCACACAACCCATCCAGCTCCCAACACACAGCGACCGCTCACCCCTGCTGACTGCTCGGATCAGCCCCAAACTTGGTAGAAATATCGAGCATTGGTGGTACCACAGGTCCCCAGTGAATCGGAGTGCTGCAATTCCTTGATCCTTGGCAATCACACAAGACATTTATGAGTGGTTTCAAGGCTCCCACAGCGTGCGCGGGCATTCTGGCCTCAAACAAACAACTTCCCCAGTTTAGTCTAGTGCAGGCCAGCCAACCCTTTAAATTAGAGCGACGCCCGACATCGTGCGCCGCATCACCAGGCCCAAGAGCAAAACATAGAGATTGGGCGACCACAGCTGATCGGCCGATTGGAGTACCCTGAAACTTGGTAGGATTGTAGATTAAGGTTGCTACAACGCACGGACCAAGTAAATAGTATTTAGTGTTAGTCTGTCATTAGTTATAGCCAATTTCCAGTCGGAGGGCAGTGCCCCTCAGTAATTCCCCCAGTTCTCAGTCAGTTCTTGGCCGATTCCCCTCATTTCAGTTGTATTCCCTTCGCTTCCTTCTCCTCTCAGTCGCCAGTTACGTCGCCCCCCACCCACAGAGCTCCCAAGCGAGCTCTGAGCCAGTTTCGGCCATTTTCAGCCCCATGTGACTGAATCGGCCCAATTAGAAAGTCATGTGTCGCACCAGAGGTACAGCGACCTCACGGACCCTTTGGCTTCAAGTCGCTCGCATCGCATACTGCGGGGGCTTGGTGCATCAACACACTCCCCCAGCAGATGCTACAGTCATCACCGACCCATTCTACGAGGCATACCTCCATGCGCAAGCAATCGGTGCCGATCTGACAAGTCTGAGATCACCGTTGCCACAGAGTCGAGTTCACTGCGCGCCATCCTACCCATAATCGACAGGCAAGAGAGGGTGGAAGCGATCCTTGACCCAGGATGCCAGATTGTCGCTATGTCAGAACAAGTCTGGACAGCGCACACCTTATGCTATGACCCAACAATTCGCCTGCATATGGTGTTGGCGAACGGTGGAGTTGACCAGTCACTTGGACTGGCGTGTAATGTTCCCTTCCTTGTCAGCACCATCACCCTCTATCTTCAGGTTCATGTCCTGCATGCCCCTGCCTATGACATACTCTTGGGGCACCTCTTTGACGTCCTGACCCAGTCTATCGTCAGGAACTTTACAGATGAGAACCAGACCATCACCATCCTGATCCCAACACCAGCCAAAAGGCGACAGTTCCAACAATTCTGCACGGTACGTTCCATTTCGCCGAGCGGAACCCACACAAGTGCAAGATCCACAGCTCAGATTTTTGAGTATCAATGAGTTTGCCGATGGCCAAGGAGATCTCGCGCTAAGCTTGGAGTACGACTCCACCTCCCAACATCTGTCTATAGAAGCCTGCATGCCGCTGCCTCAAGATACCAAGCCCGTAGACCTGGCAGCAGCCTACCTTTCCCTTTGCGATTTGGATTCCTCATCCCTCAGCTCTTTCTTCACCTCTGATCCCGATACCCCACTAGACCGTTAGATCGACACTCAGCTAGCCGGCCCGTGTGCACTGGCATATACCATCCTAGATGCTAGAACGCCCTCGCCATCTTCGCGGCAAGAAGTACAAGCCAGTCGCCCTCAAGGTTCGCCCAGTAGAGACGGAACTGCTGAGTTGGTTCTGCATCGTGTGCAAATCAAGGGCGACCCCCTTAAAGACATCCATTGCTTCCAACACATCCTCCACCTTATCAGCCGAGGGGCACTACACGGAAGAGCGCAAAGGTGTTATCGACCAAGGCACCCAGGTGACTTCCTACTTCCTGCCAAACTGTGCTCATGCACAGTTTCATGAGCATTCAGAACACCGCTTTCGCCTGGTGTGATCTAGAGCGCAGCCACTTTAGGGAGGACTTCTTCCCTCCCATTGACATCCCAACCATTCCGCACAAACTTTGGGCAGAGCGGAACATCCCTATCCCACCCGGAATCTATGAGGAAGTATGTCGCCTCATCAAGATCAAACTCGATGTGGGGGTCTATGAACCCTCCAACTCTTCCTACAGTTCATGCTAGTTCTGCATCATCAAGAAGGATGGAAAATCACTTCGTATCATCCACAGTCTTGAGCCACTTAATCACGTCACCATTAAACACGCTGGGGTCACCCCATTCACAGATCAGATCAGCGAACACTTCGCCAGGCGTGCTTGCGGCAGTATGCTCGACCTCTACGTCAGCTACAGTGAGCGCAGCCTGGCAGAGTCGTCTCGCGACCTCACCACATTCCAGTCTCCCTTCGGCGCGCTCAGACTCGTCATGCTGCTGATGGGTTGGACAAATTCAGTCCCTATATTCCATGACGACGTCACCCACATCTTACAGCCAGAAATACCCAACACTACAGTCCCTTACATCGATGACATCCCTATCCTAGTGTTGCAGCAGCTACCCGAGTCCAAGCCAGCCGTAGCTGAGCCGGATTTAGCCAGACCTGTCAGCTAGCCGAGTCGAACCAAGCCATTTTCAGTGGCCCACCAAGCCACGCTAACCAAGCCGATCGGCTTTCTGTGCCTAGAACACAGCTCCGGCTCAGAGCTGACTGAGTCTGACGATATCGCGGACAGTATAGAAAATTTCATTCATAGTACACCAAACTACAACACAACCAATTCTCAAGTGTGCTACACGAACCCTACACATAAGTGATCTAACCTATACCCCAGAAGCCTCCATGATCACGGCTGGGACCTCAGGCGCATCTGATAATGCTGCCACCTATTCCCTAAGGTCTTGTGGGGGTAGGTGTGCGAAACGAGTTCTGAGAAGTCCGAGACGATCGAGCGATTAAGCGAGTTGAAGAGCGAAGCCTGAACAACTGCAGTTAGCACAGATAGCTCATATAGTGTGCGTCTACTTACACCCAGGGTGTGCCATCTGAATAGACATGGGAGCGAGTAGAATGGATAGTGGTTTGCCAGGCTGGTTGGTCTTCGCTTGTTCTGAGCACTCCAAGAGGACAGAATGAAGGTATTGGTAGTCTGGCATCTCATGAAGCCAAGGGAGCGACACAATTGACAATTTACAGAAAGGAGCAGGTAAGCCTTTGCAGAGCTCTTCTACTGTGATCGATGATTTCTTCCGGAGGACTGTCTTGTCAACCCGGGAGGCCCAAGGTAGCTTGCCGGTGCTAAATAAATGATGGTATAGACAAGAGACTCCAGGTCATCACGACGTGAACGGGCATATCCTTGCTGGCTGTTGATGGACATGAATGGAAGAGTTCCAACGATTGGGTGGTTTGTGGAGTATGGGTTGTGTAAATAAGTTGTGGGTTCGCAGAATAGCTGTGCTACGCCAAAGTCAATGAGGAAGACGCTCAGACTATCGTCGCTATCAACTCGAATCATAAAGTTTCCTGGCTTGATGTCACAATGGATGTAGTGTTGAGTATGCAGTGACTCGACTGCTGAGAGCTGCGGAACAAGCCTGGTAAGATCCCTGTATGTTTGTACATAATGATACATTGAATGTACCATTTGTGAGGCAGAAAAGAATGTCTTCCTGTGGTCAAAGTGTTGCGTGCTGATCATATCATCAAGCGAGGTTCCAAGAAAGTCCATGACATAACTTCATAAATGTCTTCTTTGCCATACCAGTGAATCGGAGAAATGCCAGTGCTACCCGCAATCTTCTTGTACACATCGTGTTCATGACTGAGCTTTGAAGGGGAGAAGCCTATGTGTCCTATCTTCACAGCGACTTCACCCCCTGTCTTGATATCTTTCCCTAGATAGACGCTCCCTAGAAAGCTCAGATTTTTTTTCGAACAAGTCAGAGTTGGCTCACCAGAACCACCGGAACCGAGCAGTTTTCCTACTCTGTACCAGCCAGCGACACGCATGAAACTTGGTTGTAGCAGAAGAGGTTGTTGTTGTGGATTTGGGGTACACATTGGTGTTGAGCAGAACCAAGGTGAGGGGAAAGGAAGTGGAAAGCGAAAGGTCAGTCAATTTTGAGGCATGTTGATCAACAGTTGGTAAATTGAGAACTCCGACAATAGAAGCTCTGCCAGCAACGACAACGACACTACAGATAGACACATGTATGGATATTCAATCGTCCGCAAACTCATTCAACAACACAACGTCTACAGCCGCCTCAGTATCAGCCGGGAGAGAGTGGAGGATGTCATGAGTTGGCACCGATGGTACCGATCTCGCATACATCTCGGCTTCTAACTCTTCTCTTGACCACCCTGCTGTGAATCTGAGGTGTTCCTTCTTGATTGAGAATTTGTGTAGCTGAAGGATCTCCATGAGTTCCGGGGTAATCTTATTTCGTTTCGCAGTGTCTGTCTCCTTTGCCGACGAGAACACACACTCACAGGGGACGGATGTTGCCTGTATTGGCAGATAGTCCATAGCGATATCAAATAGCATCGGGAACTCATTCTTGTTGGCCTATCCAGAAGACTGAGTCGTAGCACGATACAATCATAAGAAACTCACCTCCCAGAATTGCAAAATGGGGGTGCCCTCGGAAGTCCTCTCACCTGAGCTATACCTCCGGTATTCGGCTTCCACTGTGGATGATACTGTGTGTTTCGGTTCAAATTCACAATCATCGACAACTTTGAACCGCATTGGAGCCATTCTACTAGTGGCTGGAGCGCATTGGACGGGGGATCAGGTACTGGGGTCACAATTCCCGGTTCTTCCGGTCGCGGTACTGGTGCATCTGCACAAAGGATTGAGATTAAAGTAAAAAAAGACTGCGCACGCCGCACTCACGACATCCAAAATCCAGGTCTTCGACAATTTGATGAATTTTGTCTCCCACTGACTTTCGATCCATGACAAGCGCATGGAAGGGTTGAGAACTAGAACCTTACATTAGTGGCAGCAGTGATATATTAATAAGCGACTTACACATTGTGATAACATAGGCATTGGTTTTGTCCATTCGATCATAGTACTTGGTGGCCCACTTCACACCAATGTCAGTCCATGGTTTGAGCATCTGGTGTTGTTCCCCGAGTTTTTCCCACTTTGTCATGAACTTCTCAAAATATATGATGGCTCGCGACAATACGGTGTGGCATCGGTTGACATTGTATGCTGAAACTGGTAGGAATTCCAACACCTCTTGCAAACCTTCTAAGGTATCCCAATCTCTCTGCGACAACTTGAGACATGAGGTTGACAGTAACCGGAGCAATCAATATATGGATTGATTGCCTAGGTCAGTCAGTTACATCCCTGTCCGTCGGTGAAACACTCACTGGTTGCAGCAGCCTCAAGCGCAGCACCATCAGATATGCCGAGTCCCATCTGTCTTCACATCCCTTACCGGCTCAACTACTGGAACTTTAACCGTTTGCATCTCCCTGCCAACGACCTATTGAATAACCCAACTTCGTTTCCTCTTTTGATAAAGTTTCAAAACCAAGTTTTGCTTGTCTGAAGACCGTAGGAAACAAACAAGTTTTCGAGCAGTTTGAGGGCATCACCTCTCGCACGGTTCTTGTTTTCAAAGCCTGGGGTGTCGTCTTCATCGCTGTCTAGCCTCAGCTCATGAAGCCATACTCGGAATCTGGAACGGCCTCGTCCCAACCATCGGAGTCTTCGAAGTCGTGAGTTGATGAATCAGAGACCAAGTTGGGAGTTGAAGAAAGCGAGGAACAATATGAGACGAGCAGATGTTAATTATGTGAGCATAGCATCGGATGCGGTTCTTCTCAGCATCGAATTTGGCTATGTCAACGCCTGTGTCTTGTTTTGTTCTTTGAGCATAGCCCCCAGCTCTCGCATCGCACAGCGTTGTTCTCAGCATTGTCCAGTGTGAAGTGGCCAATCTAAAACAACTTGAGCATGCGAGCGAATAGGTATCGCAAAAATTAAAAAAACCTTCAGTGTGACCTTTGCTCGATCAAGTACTTCTAGTATTGTCTTTGCAATGTTGACACCCTATGTCTCGTTGTGATGCGGTGAAAGCTATAGAGCAGCTTTCATCGAAAGTCGTCCATTTGACTCGTCGCAGGAGATCCAGTGTGAAGTCACGGCCAGGTAACTAGCAAGGTTTGAACTTGACCATGTGTCTGTGGTGAAACTGATTCACCTGCAGGAACGCTATTTAATCAAAATTAGTAAGTAGATGTGGAAGAAAAAACGCTGACATACCGCAAGTTCACATTTTAGGTCTTCAAACGATGCATGCCATTGGCCGACTATGGCTTCCCTCATCTTATCGCGGTGGGGGATGTCAGTGGTGGTGAGGTACCATGAAGGACCATACAGAGGTCACGAAATTCGGGGCATTCAATGACACGAATGGACTGGTCATCGCAACAATAAGCGGACAAGATATTTTAAGAAATCTGAAGGGGAGTATGATGGATGTCCTTGCATCCTTGAGTGTCCTTGCTGGTGTCCTTGCTGGCAGAGGTGTGGCACGACCGATGGTATAGCCCCATCCATTCTTCTGTTGGCTGTCCTGTAGTCTTCTTCATGATATGTCGTTAGATGGCCCCGAGATTCGTATTCCCCATATTTTTCTGGTAAAAAAAATTGGGGGTGCCGCCTTGTGTTCCTCTCTATTGGCACCATAAACCTTGCTGTCAGGAGGGGGTTAGAGAAGACAGACTCATGCGATCGGACAGCTACTCACATGCATTCCTTGCATGCCCTCATCACCTTTGCGCCGCCTTCTTGGCATCAGGGAAGTCAAATTCTCTAAAAAAATATGCAATGTCGGGGGCGCAACTGCCACCTGATCGGTGTTCTTGAGAGACGGCTCCAAGTCCAGGTTTGAAGGACCAGGTGTGTTGGTCATCAGGGTCATCAGGTCCATTGTCACCCTTTCAAGATTGAAATCTTCACCGCTACTAACCAGGTTGAGTTCAGTACGGGCTTGCACAACCTTTTGAGAGAACGGGACTGGTGGACTATCGGTGACACTTTGGAGGGCGGTTTTGACAACTGTCAACCATGAGGGAAAGAAGCAAAGGACAACGCTATGCGCTGTGAGGGGGTTTGACTTAGATAAACAGGCCACCCAGTTTATTATTCTATGGGGGCAAACTGGGCAAAGGGGTGCTGGGCAACTTGTAATATTCCACACCAATCAACCGCATGTTGGATAAGCACAGACAAACAAACTATTTGTTATTCTCTCGGCAGACACAACAATGCGTGAAATAACATAACACATGCTTAGTAGAACATGAGAAACATACACAGGGTGCCCGCACATGGCAGGGCGACCGTTGTGACACGAGATGTCCGTTTGCTGCCACAAAATCTTTACTGTAATCCCATTGATGCCTTGTGGTCAATGCACAAGTTCGTTCTTAAACAATGATGCCGGGCTCTTACACTAATCCATTAGAAAATTTATGTGACAAAAGCCTTAGATTCCAATCCTTAATTACCCCGTTCACTGCCACTGAAATCTTTTACCCCATCGATCTCTTCGTGATCAACGTGCAAGTTTGGTTGTCTGCCTATTGAGGAGCGTGCATGTGATTACACGGAATTGCTTCGATTTGAACGGAGTGGGAGGACACTGGCGAGAAGGTTTTGTTGTTGAGCAATGTCATCGGGAGTGAAGTTTAAAAGCATTTGTGTTGGAGTTTTGTTCAGGAGAGAGGGTCTGGTAAGGACGACAGCAAGGATGGCATAGTGCAAACTGTTTTCCTCGAGTGGGACGGGTCTCCGAGAGACGTTGGCGAGGCAGCCTGGCGAGCATGATATGTCACTGTCGGTCGCACTGGAGCATTATTGAGCTGTTCGTCAATGGAAAATGGAGGGACAGGAGGATGGAGTACAAGGGGCATATCACTTGAATGGGGTCGCAAGCGCGAGCCTCCAACTCAATGACAAGCACCACAACTCACCGGAATGTGATTATTGGCCCAAAGCATTTCCTTCATAGTTGCGAGTGGAAGTTCAAACTCCTGGAAAGTGGGGTTGAGGGTGCGCCTGCAGATGGGCATCTGAAATTGCATGCTGAGAATGGACACGTTCACATTCACAAAGCTATGATAGGAAAGAAGGCGGGCAATGCCATATCGAAGGTTAGTGGGAATAGAGAGGGGCAACACGTAACGCACGGATCACTGACACCATTATAATCCTTGGCCACCAAATCTTGACACAAGAGAACGCCCACGCAAAGGATGACGAAGGGAGCCTCGCCTGGGTTAGGCAAGAAAGTGTTTCTGCTACGCCACGACAGAGGGCGCAACGAATTCTGAGATGTCTGAGATGATCAAGCAATTAAGCAAGTTGAAGAGCAAGCCTAAATGATGCAGTTAGCACAGATTGTTTATACAGAGTGCGTCTACTTACACACAGGGTGCGCTGTCTGAATAGACATGGGAGCAAGTAGAACGGGTAGTGGTTTGCTAGGATGGGATGAAGGTATTCGTAGTCTGGATGCTCATCAAAGCCAAGGGAGCGGATGGTATTGTCGCCTTTCAGTGTTGTCACCTTGGGAGGAAAGACGGGGGGGGGAGATGTACAGTGGCTGGCGTGGCTGTAGCGCTAGCTGGCACTTAGTCAGCTTGGTCGGAGTTGACTAAAAATGCCGGCTTTGCCATATATGGCTCAACTCGGCTGTTTGGCAGCTGGCTGTGACTTTCGGCTATAGCCAACAATTAGCCGGAGCTGCCACAACACTACCCTATCCGCAGCTCCGAGACACAATATGTCTTGGCCAACGGAAGTGAAGAGCGCATCCCCGCCAATCCGGGCATCCACCGCTTTGTGTGGGAACATTTCCAAAGCCTCAACCGCGTCGTGCAGTGCATCAAGTATTGCGGCGGCACCTTCAGCGGTCCCAAGTCGGTCCTTTGTGCTGAGGAGATCATAGCGGTCGGACACCGCTGCACTCTGCAAGGCCTGCTCCCCAACCCCAAGTATGTCGACAAGATCACCAAATGGGGTCCCTGCAAGGACATTTCAGAAGTCCACACGTTCCTAGGCACCATAGGTGTGTGCCACATGTTCATCCTAAACTTTGTGAAGCGCACCAACCCCTTAGTCCATCTGACGTGCAAGGGCGTTCCATTCCATTTTGGGGAGGAGCAGCGGGCAGCACAGGAAGATCTCAAGAAGGCGCTACTCACCGAGCTGTATCCGCAAAGAAAATCATTTTCAGTTGATATTACAACATGCTGCTTATCACCAAATTAAGGGCTTTGACTTTGCCTATAATTATAAGACAACTTTTGACTTTTTGTATATGTAAAAGAGTTTTTAATTGGTATTATAATAATGTCAGTAATTAATATGATGGGAACTGCCAAAAAGAGTAATAGTTCAGATCTATATAAGAAGATAAGATAAGATTAAAATTGAAATAGATAAGATTAAAATAGGAATAAGATAAGATTAAAATGAAATAGATAAGATTAAATAGAAATAAGATAAGATTAGAATAAAAATAAGATAAGATTAAAATAGAATAAATAAATTAAAATAAAAATAAAAAAATTGAAATAGAGTTAAGATAAGATTGAAATTGAAATAAGATAAATCAAAACTGAAATAAGATATGATTAAAATTGGAATTAAATTAAATTAAAATTGAATTAAAATAAGATTAAAATAGAAATAAAATTAGATTGAAATTAAAATATAATAAAATTAAAATAGAGATAAAATAAATAAGATTTAAATTATGATAAGATTTAATTTATAATAAAATTAAAACTATAATATAAAATCTAAATTACAGTATGGTTTGAATAAGAATATGTTAATAATAAGATAATAAGATAAGATAAAATCTATTTAAATTATAATACTAATAATATTAGATCAAACCTTTTTTAAATCCTTATTAAGACAGGACTCTAGTTGCTTAAGTGTATAATACTGTGACAGCAGCCTTTTATCTGGACTCACAGTCAACATTATATACTACCTAAAAATAGTCAAAGCCATACAGTAGTAATAAGACAGTTGCATATATGTGTAGGCACATAATAAAGCAACCACAGTATGTGTGATGCAAATAGTTCATACCCTATATATATGGAAAGAAAAGAAAAACACAACTCATATTAATACATTGATGTACTACAGTATGTCTTTTACTGGCACACCACTACATTACAGTAGTGCAATAGCTAAGGGGATTAATGGTAAAAGCTATAGTGATTAATGGTAGAAGTAGCTTGAAAAGCCCTATTGTGATTAATTGATTATAGTTATATAGCCTTATATTAATATAGATAGACAGTCTTGTTTGGACTACAGTTATAGTGTATAGATATAATGTAGTATTGGTGTCACTGGGATGCCACATTAAGTCTCTTATCACATTCCTTATATGACAATTATATCTTATTATTCATACTGTCACTGCTAGCACCTGCACCAGCCAAGAGGATGGCTACTGGTGGGGGCAGTAAATTGTGAAAACTAGCCCTTTGTTGTAAATACAAATTCTGTCAGTATATATCTCTGTCTATTGCTTACACTAGTAGTCCTTGTGACTATAGGTACTATCTCTCCCCCTTTGCCCCTTTCAATGATACATCTACCTATGTATGCATTTTCTAGATATTTCCTCCCCCTTTTGTTGACTTTAATATACTGTAATGTATTGTTTAAATAGTAAATAACATTAGTATAATGTTATTCCTACCAAGTACAGTACACTCTTAATTGGCTGATTGGAGCTATTGCCCAATCTCTAGTACACTCACTCCTATGCCTTGCAACATGACACAACATTAAATGTTGTCCTACATGGCAGGGGTGACCTGGCAGCACTAGACTTTGTTGGAAATGTGGTTTTTGTTTGAGGCTAAAATGCCTATATGCACCTTGAGAGTGATATAATGGCCTAAGTCAGTTTTGGTGTAATTGCTAGGGATGTGGGTGGCACTGCACTCTGATTCACTAGGGATCCATCACACCACCAATGCTTAACATTACTACCAAATTTTGGGGTAATTTGACCAGTCAGTAAGGGTGAGCAGTTGCTGAAGTTGAAGGTGGTTGGATTGGGTGGCAGACCCATATGTTGCCATACCACCAGCCTGTCGGGCAGTCTGTTGGACCACTAGTCCACTATGTCAAGCTCTTGGCTCTAAGTCACTGCTGAGTGCATATCTGTATATTCCACCACATTGGTGGCACATCAATTGTATATCTAACAAATGCTCAATAACTTTGAATAATATTATGTAAATGCATTATATAATCTATCATTAGAAACCCATGATTAATAGCTTTCAAATGACTCTATTTACGTAGCTATAGAGTGCCTTGTTCATAAGATATGATCAAAACAATGCTTAACATTTTCAAAAATTTTGTAAAATTTTTACCAAGTCATACTGTACACCTTTCACAATGACTATGAAAAAGGTCTGATATACTATTAAGGTCTGTTAGCTCAGTTGGCTAGAGCACTACTTTACTAACTTGGTTCATTTAGGGGTCCTGGGTTCAATTCTGAGCATGGGCATTTTATATAATATGAAATATGATAAGATCTCTTGTAGATAAGATAAGATAAGATAAATAAAGTAAATAATATAAATAATATAATCTTAAATAGATAAGATAAGATAAGTAATCTTAATAAATATAGATAAGATCTAATCTAATCATATAGATATAGAGATCTAATCTAATCTAATCTATTTATAAGTTATAATATAATTTATGTATTAATGAAACATATCTTTTTGTGTGAAAAAAATAGACATAAAAGCTTATGTAATTTGTCAAAAAAACATATGTCAAAGCTTATATAATCTCCAAAAAACATACACAAAACATTGGAAATTTCTGAAAAAACATATCTATAACCTTAACATAGGTTTAACCATATTTTATTATGTTTTAATAGGTATTTAATATTAGACTTTCACTATCCACTTTAAGGCAAGGAAAGTCAAAAAAACCCTTAATTTGGTGATAAGCAGCATGTTGTAACAATAATGTTTGACTTTGATTTTCTTTGCGGATACTATTGACTCACCTCCCCTGTGCTCCGACCCCTCAACTACACCTCTGACTCCCCAGTTATCCTTGCCATCGATGCGTCGCCCCTAGCGGTCGGATTCTATCTATGCCAAGCCGACAAGGACAACCTGCGCAAGCGGTACTTTGCGCACTTCGGCTCCATTCCTCTCAACGACAGGGAGCGGCGCTTCTCCCAGCCCAAGCTAAAGCTTTATGGGCTCTTCCACGCTTTATGCGCCTACAAGATTTTCATCATCGGTGTTCGCAATTTCATTGTCGAAGTAGACACCAGGTACATTCACAGCATGCTAAACAATCCAGATATAGCACCTTCTGCCAGCATCAACCGCTGGATTGTCTCCATTCTTACATTCCACTTTGAGCTCCAACACATTCCTGGCAAGCAGCATGGCCCCAATGGTCTATCTAGGCGACCCCCTCAGCCAGGCGACTTGCTAGAAGAAGAAGATAACCCCAAAGAATTCGACGACTGGGTCGACAACCTCTATGGCTTCACTCACCTCATTAATCCCTCTCTGCTGGCGACGCAGTCGGCATTATTCCTCTTCACTCTCGCATCGCAGCTAGCCACTCCGCGACCTTCAGCACTCACCGGCTCCGACACTCCCATTGAATATTACAAAGTGCCATGCTCTGAAGCGGTGATTCAAGCAGACAAGTGACTAGCAGCAGCACACAACTGGCTCATCACCTTTGAGCGACCCGGTGACATTTCCAACCACAAGTACGCTCTCATCATTCGCTACGCCTCAGGTTTCTTTGTCGATGACTATGTCCTCTGGAAGCGCAACGCACAAGGTGCCCACAAGCGGGTACTCAACCAGGGCCAGTGAGTCACAGTGATGATAGCGGCACACAATGATGTTGGGCACCGTGGTTTCTATCCAACTAATGCGCTCGCAGCAGAACGCTACTGGTGGCCCTTATGGGCCGGGACATCGCTTGGTTCGTTCGCACTTGCCATATTTGCCAGACTCACCAGACCCACCAAGTCGCCATCCCTCCAGTCGTCGCCACCCCAGCACCCCTCTTCGCCAAGATGTACATGGATACCATGCACCTACCGTGCTCAGGTGGCTACTCTTACATTGTCCAAGGTCACTGCTCACTCACTCACTATCCAAAATTTTGCATGCTCCACAAGGAGACAGCGCAGGTGCTCGGTGACTGGATCTTCCAGGACATCATCTGCAGGTGGGGCGCACTAGTGGAGATCGTCTCCGACAACGGCAAGCCCTTCGTTATGGCGCTTGGCTACATTGAGAAGAAGTACCACATCAAGCATATCAGAATCAGCGGGTACAATTCTTGGGCCAATGGCATCGTAGAGTGGTCACACTTCGAAGTGCGGCAAGCACTATTCAAGGCAGCCAACGGTGAGCAAGGCAAGTGGTCGCAGGTCACATACTCAGCATTCTGGTCAGAGCGTGTCACACCCAGATGCAGGATGGGCTGTTTGCCCTATTTTGCAGTGACGGGGACTCATCCCCTTCTTCCTTTGACATCATCGAGGTGAACTACCTTCTTCCGCCACCAGATTCCCTTCTATCAACGACCAACCTCATCGTGCGCTGGGCAATAGCGCTGCAGAAGCGACAGGAAGACCTCGCCAGACTCAAGGAGTGCATACACGTGGCATGTAACCACGCAGCGATCCGCTTTGAGCAGGACCACTCAGCAACCATCCAAAACTTCGACTTCAGCCGCGGAGATCTCGTCCTTGTGCACAACACTGCGATAGAGAAGGCTCTCAACCGCAAGATGCGCCCCAGGTATTTCGGACCCATGATTGTCTTAGCATGAAACATGGGCGGCGTGTACATCTTATGCGACCTGGATGGCACCCTCTTGCACGCGCCAGTCACAGCTTTCAAGTAGTCCCTTATTTCGCACGATGCGAGATTAACGCCCCCAACTTAGATCTCTTCATCGACATCAGCATGGAGCGCATGCACAAGCTCGAGCACAGCACAGCAGCTGACCATGACGACCCCGAAGTAGCAGCGGTCATAGCAGAAGACCAAGTGGAAGACGACGACGCCGACAGCGACGATGAGGAGGAGACTTAGAGTCTCAGTAGGGAGGAGATCCCAAGGACACAGCAGTTGGTACTATACTCTATTTCTTTTATCTCGGACATGGACCACGTACTCTTTGACACCCCCGCAACTCGATCACTCGTATATCTTTTCCTTTACAGCGTGCCCACACGCTTCCGGTGACCAGGCAGAAGGCAGCGGCGGGCGCCACCCAGTGATGACAAGGATGCAACTACCTGGATCAGCGGTCTTAGCTTGCATCAGCGTTGCAATGGAACCCTTCCAGTCGTCTTCCACTAGTCTGAGGGTGGCGCCCAAAACCCCTAGATTGCAAGGTTGAGCAGCGCACCCAAGCACCTACTGCAGCCCTTTTGGCATACAGGAGCGCCAGGATATATGACGGCCACGAGGCCTGATGGTTTCCGACTTTCGCCTTCCAGTACTTACACAGCAGTCGCAGCGGCATCAGACAGACTTATTACCTACAGGACAGACCTTATCCCCCTTTCCCCAGACACTAGTTTTACGCTACAGTTTCGGACTCTACAGCTTCATAATTGCAATCTTTTGCTTCACACTCCATACCCATGCGCGAACAACAGCAAAAAGCCACAAAAAGTACAATACTCCAATAGCGACACTTTCTTCACAGAGTAGCCCTTAATTTCGCAACAATTTTTTTGTTCCTCTAATATGCGCAACTTACCCCTCACCGCCCTTTACTAGACTTCAGCGCTCAAATCACCCCCACGACCATGTGCCAAGAGGCTGAGGACAGCCTTCAAGTTTCAGTAGGGAGGAGGGCCCTGGAGCCGTGCACATGCACAAATGGCAAAATACACAGATATCGCCACGAAGGTGCCAAAAATAAAAACAAGTTGCTAGTATTTCAAAAAGATCTACAAACAATGCATGGCCGGCTACTCCACCATAGCGTCATCATCCTCGACACCCGATTCCAGCTCCTCGCCAACAATCTCATCTTCGCCCTCCAAAGCGTGTGAAGAAGCACACGCCTTGCCTTTGCCTTTGCCCTCAAGCGTGGACTGCCGCAACTTGGAAGAGTCGGTATCACCCGACTCGCCCACAGTCTCCAGACAGATGGCACTCACTAACTCAAGATAATGCGACCAAGCGAGCTTCTGGCACTTATCTGCCTCATTGAGCCGTGCCACAGCAACCTTAATATTGCTGGCAGCAGCATCCGCTCTGGCCTTAGCAGCCTTGGCCCCAGCATCGGCCGCCTCCTTGATCGCGGAGGCCACAGTGAGCGCAGAATTGGTGAGCAAATAGTCCATCTGCGCAGCGACGAGCTCGGCGTGCCAGTCATGAAGAATGTGAAGAGGGACATCGGGAGAACCATGTACAGGCACGGCAGGGATCCTGAGAAGGAAATTGCCAAAGGACAACCTTGGCAGAGGTGGAATGTCAGGAGACGAGCAAGAAGGTAGAGGCACCAGGGAAGGCAGCTTAGCGCGTGAGGACCAGAGCGTGCAAACCGGGCAAGCAGCAGGAGGCAACACAGCCTGCACAGCTGAGAAAATGTCAAGCCAAAGGACGAAAAGAAGAACAAAGATGCACCAATAGCTGTACCTATAGGAACGCACTCCGCGCCAGCCTTGACACACAACGTACAGGGACCGGAGGCGCCCATGACAAGGCTGCACCCCTTCTTCATCTGCTGGCAGCGCTTGCACTAGGAAGTGACGTTAGGAGAGCAAAGGGTAGAAGAAAAGAAAAGGGCTGACCCGAGCAGACTTGGCAGTGTCAGGGGCAGCGGAAGCAGTAGGAGCTGCAAGAGCAGTGGGGCGACGTGACGTGTTGATGCACCACAGCCATGGCAGCATGCGGTAAAGTGCGCATAGTGGTGGCCCGCGTGACTGGTGACACGCCCGAAGCGACGATAGACCGAGCGGGAGACCAGAGCTAGCAGCCAGAGCGCTGGGCTCACTCCTGAGGGAATGACAAAGTCAGCAGCCAGAGCGCTGGGCTTGCTCCCCTATCGTTCAAGGCAAGACATATCGGCACACGGTGCGATGGCCCAAGCGGCCCACGGAGAGGACGGACCGACAGATGGCACATGGGGGCGAGAAGTCAGCGATCATGAGAATCGGACGGAAACCCGACATTGGCCGAAGGTCTCCCTCCAAGGGGCAGGGGCAGGGGCGCGTTCGAACAGAGCGTGACCAATCAGAGAACAGCGGAAGAGGATCGACCCCTCAACTAAACCAAAAACCCAACTAAGAGCGCTCGGACAGCTCGGGCAACACAAAACAAGAACAAGGAACTTTACAGAGTAGGAAAAGTGCGGCCGCGTCACCTCCCAACCTGACTAGGCGATGTCAGCGTGCACAGGTGACAGAAGAAGCGATGTTGCAACCAAGGAACAGGCAGTGGGCGCATGTACTGGCTGAGTGTGCCAAGAAGCGGGCCGCGACCAAATCCGGTCACCCACGCGGGAGCGGTGGACTGTAGAGCACGAGCAGTGCGACAAGAGGACTTAGTATCGTGGTCGCACCGACCAGTGAGCGAGGTATAAAAGACACAGTGTTGTAGATAGGACAGCAGCAATCTAGCTACCCAGAGTTCCCACTTCTTCTCTCTCTCTCCCACTTTTACCCTCTTGTCTCTACCATTTGTGAGCAACTCAGCAAGTCAGCACGCAACGTGAGCGGTAACTTCCGAACAGTTGCGCTCAGCGTCGGTCGATCTTGTTAGGCTGAAACCTTGTCCGATAGCGAGCGCGCGCACAGCGGCGTTGGCGGACCGGTTGAGATATAGCCTCATGGACCCTTGGGTTCTGATCGTGTCACTTTCCACACGTATAGCGGCGGGTCAGCATATCAGCGTCCAAACGGTGCGAGAGCTGCCCAAAGGGGGCAAAGGAACAGAAGGAGAGGGCGCAGAGCCTGGAGTTGATGGAGGTGCGGGGCCTGCCCCAAACCCGACTGAGGGCGAGCGCGAGGAAACGGGAGGAACAACAGGAGAAGGCATTTGAGCCAGCAAAAGAGCAGCAGGAGAGTGCGGAGAAGTACGAGCAGGCAGAATGAGAACCAGAGTGGGGCCACGAAAACTGGATGAAGTGTCCAAGGAGTGCGTCGGAGTCGGCACAAGAAGAGCGGAAGGTGACGCAACAGGCTGCGCGACAGCAACTGGAGGGACCAGAAGGGGCGTGGCAACAACTGGAGCCAGAACAGGCGGTGGAAACTCGTTGGGGTATGCCTCTAGGAGAGTCACCCCCACTGGTAACCGTGCAATGACATTGCGCATCACCGATCCCCCCATCACCCAAGGCGTGTCTTCGGCCCAATCCCGAGTAGTGAAACGGATCAGAGCTTTATGGGCCTCTTCACTAAAGGCCTGTAGCTCGACGTTGCACTGAACCTTGGACCCCAGAGGAGACCGCTCAAGACGATCCTAGAAGGTGTCGGACAAACAAAAAGAGGAGAGAAAATGTCAAGTGCACCATGGCCGCCCCAGCCTCCATAACCCATTCGCAGGCAGTGTCCGCATCTTGAATCGATGGCAGGTATTCGAGACGAGAAACAATCGCCTTGTGATCCGCCTTATAGCTGAGGCACACGGCAAGGTCAACGAAAGCATTGGACTGGGAGGATTGCGACATGAAGAATGTAGAGGAAGGAAAAGACAGAAAAGCGACCAAGTTGAAGAAAAGGTGAACCCCGTCACTTCTCACCACATGGCAGCGCCCACCCTAGTGCAACGAGGCGACTGACATCACCACGACACGCAATGATGGCCCAGAAGCGGGACACGCACACAAACACATGCAAAGGAGCACCCTCCCCTCAGTAGAGCAGCATGCTATAAGAAGCAAGAAGCACAAATATATTTTTAAATTCTACAAAAGACAAGTACTACCTGAGGTGAAGGAGTGCAGTGAGCTGAGCGGCCACAAACCTAAAAGAAATAGCGCTCCCCGAGGCCAGCCTCCTCACAAGAGACAGATAGGAATGCCCGCTAGACAGGAAGATTGCCCCGGCTGACTGGGACAGTCAGAAGCTCAGTAGGGAAGAGATGATGCACCGCAGCCACGGCAGCATGTGGTAAAGCATGCATAGTAGCAGCCCACACGACGATAGACCGAGCGGGAGACTGGAGCTAGCAGCCAGAGCGCTGGGCTCACTCCCGGGGGAATGCCGAAGTCAGCAGCCAGAGCGCTGGACTTGCTCCCCTATCATTCAAGGCGAGACATAGCGGCGTGTGGTGCGATGGCCTGAGCGGCGCGCGGA
Organism: Russula vinacea; assembly: GCA_022376525.1. Taxonomy (NCBI): domain Eukaryota; kingdom Fungi; phylum Basidiomycota; class Agaricomycetes; order Russulales; family Russulaceae; genus Russula; species Russula vinacea. The sequence goes on along the minus strand of WTXL01000271.1, from coordinate 2,134 downwards.
GAGGATGGACCGACAGATGGCACGTGGGGCAAGAAGTCAGCAATCATGAGAATTGGACAGAAACCCGACATCGGCCAAAGGTCACCCTCCAAGGGACAGGGACAGGGGCATGTTCAAATGGAGCACGACCAATCAGAGAACAGCGGAAGAAGATCAACCCCTCAACTAACCCAAAACCCAACTAGGGGCACTCGGACAGCTTGGGTGACACAAAACAAGAACTAGGAATTTTACAGAGTAGGAAAAGCGCGGCCACGTCACCTCCCAACCCAGCTAGGTGACATCAGCGCGCACAGGTGACAGAAGAAGCGACGTCATGACCAAGGAGCAGGCAGCGGGCACACGTGCTAGGTGAGCGCACTGAAGAGTGGGCCGCGACCAAATCTGGCCGCTTGCGCAGGATTGGCGGGCCGCAGAGCGCGAGCAGCGCAACAAGAGGACTTAGTATCGCTGTCACACAGACCAGCGAGCGAGGTAGAAAAGACATAGTATTGTAGATAAGACAGCAGCAATCTAGCTACCCAGAGTTCCCACTTCTTCTCTCCCTCTCCCACTCTTTCCCACTCATCTCTACCATTTGTGAGCGACTCAGCAAGTCGGCGCACGATGTGAGCGGTAACTTCTGAACAGTTGCGCTCACTGGCAGCATTGGTCGACTTTGTTAGGCCGAAACCTTGTCCGATAGCAAGCGTGCGCGCAGCGGCATTGGCGGACCGGTTGAGATATAGCCTCGCAGACCCTTGGGTTCTGATCGTGTCGCTTTCCATGCATACAGCGGCGGGTCAGCATATCAACGTAGCGCGTCTCAGGGCCACAGATAGGGATGTCATCGATGTAAGGGACCATAGTGTCGGGAATCTCAGGTTGTAAGATGTGGGTGACATTGTCATGGAAGATAGGGACCGAATTGGTCCAGCCTATCAGCAGTGTGACGAGTCTGAGCATGCCAAAGGGAGACTGGAAAGTGGTGAGGTTGTGAGACGACTCGGCCAGGCCGCGCTCGTCGTAGCTGACATAGAGGTCGAGTATACCGCCACAAGCGCACCTGGCGAAGTGTTCGCCAATCTGATCTGTGAATGGGGTGACCCCAGCATGTTTAATGGTGATGTGGTTGAGCAGTTCAAGGCTATGGATGATATGAAGTGATTTTCCGTCCTTAGGGCTCATAGACCCCTGCGTCAAGTTTGATCTTGATGAGGCGGCATAGCTCCTCATAGATGCCAGGTGGAATTGGGATGTTGTGCTCCGCCCAGGGTTTGTGCGGAATCGTTGGAATGTCAATGGGAGGGAAGAGGTCCTCCCTGAAGTGGCTGCGCTCTGGATCACACCAGGCGAAGGCAGTGTTCTGAATGGTCATGAAACTGTGCATGAGCACACATTCAGCGGGTAAGAGGAAGTCACCTGGGTGTGCTTGGTTGATAATGCCTTTGCACTCTTCCGTGTAGCGCCCCGTCAGCTGATAAGGTGGAGGATGTGTTGGAAGCAATGGAATGTCTTTGAGGGGGTCGCCCTTGATGTTGTGCACGATGCGGAACCGACTCAGCAGTTCTGTCTCTACGGGGCGAACCTTGAGGGCGACTGGCTTGTACTTCTTGCCCACAAAGATGGCGAGCGGCGTTCTGGCATCTAGAATGGTATAGGCCGGTGCACACAGGTGCGGCTGAGCTGAGGCAGAGTCTAACGGGGTATCAGAATCAGAGGCAAAATATGAGCGAAGTGATGAAGAGTTCGAATCACAAAGGGAAAGATAGGCCGCTGCCAGGTCTACGGGCTAGGTATCTTGAGGCAGCAGCACGCAGGCTTCTATAGACAGATGTTGGGAGGTGGAGTCATACTCCAGGCTAAGCGCGAGATCTCCTTGGCTGTCGGCCAACTCATCGAATCTCAAAAATCCAAGCTGTGAATCTTGCACTTGTGCGGGTTCCGCTCAGTGAAGCAGAATGTACCGCATGTGATTGTTGGGACTGTTGCCTTTTGGCCTGTGTTGGGGTTGAGGATGGTGATGGTCTGGTTCTCATCTGCGAAGTTCCTGACCACAGACTGGGTCAAGATGTTGAAGGGGTGCCCCAAGAGTATGTCATAAGTGGGGGTGTGCAAAACATAAACCTGCAGATAGAGGGTGATGGTTCTGACG
>WTXL01000270.1:0-25597 GCA_022376525.1 Russula vinacea | reverse complement strand
GTAGAAACTCGTGGGTCCGACAACCATCAGTTCGTTCCGGAAGGGCCCGGCCTCAGACGGAGATACCCGTAATCGCGTCATCTCCGTACTTCTGTTTGTTCTGATCTGCGCAGGCAGGCCATGATTTAGTCTTGGATTTAGTCCCTAGAACACAGTACCGCAACCCATCAAAAGCACAGTCCACCGATACCTCTTTTGATGCCATGTAGTACCTGCCAGCACGGTCTGGCTGCTCAGCTCACGTACGGAATTAACAGATGTCCGCATAAGTTATGTCTAGTGACTACAAGTTATAAAGAAGGGAGAGCGCTTGTCGCCGCGGCTATTGCAAAGTGTGTAGGAATCGGGCCGAAGAAACGAACCAGGCCATGTGAGTTGCATGGGTCTGACTGGGGACAGATTCCTGAGAAGAAAACTCAGGCGATACACGTAGGATTCGATTGTAGGACTTTTTGGATTCAATCCTACTAGTCCATTAAATCACTCCTTGGATCAGCAGTCAAATTATGCGATTGGTATATGCTTACAGTAAGGGTGTAAAACAGGTCTTTCGACTCACTGGCAGGTCAGTCTGCATTATGAAGTTGTGCACCCAGAGATGCAATTCGGTAAGCAGTCCGAAAATATTCACAGCTGCGCCGCCGCCGGACAGGGGCCGTCCATCCAGCAGCACGAGCACAGTTCGTAACGGGGGAAAGTACCATTCCCGGCAACGAGAATAAAAATTAAAAAGCTCATCCTCCCTTGCATCCTCCCGCCATATATTGACCCTTTCGCGTCCCTTCCTGTGACTAAAGACTCTACATACGCTGTCAAGGATCCGTTTGTCATACGTCGCTAAATTTCGAATTTTTCCGTCGAATCGTACTCACCGTTTCAGACTGTCCCGCACCAAACTAATATAAATCCGGCCAAAAACAGTTACATGCAAAAGGCTTCCCTCTAAGTTGTGCTGTCACTAATAATTAAATCGAAGCACCAGTCAGACATCGCATTTGAGTCATAAAGGGATCTCCTCTAACCTTGCTCTGCCCGCGCCATGCTCCCGGAGTAAATCTGCAACCTCTCGATGCCCCCACACCAGCGATGTTTGGTATGGCGTTTGACCGTGGCAATTCAGTGCATTTACGTCCGCACCGCGTTCGAGTAACAGTTTTGCAATCCCGCGGTGTCCACGTTCAGCTGAGAGGTGAGTCGGAGTATAATGATCCCGCTGCCTTGCGTTCACGTTTGCCCCGTGATCGATGAGCACCCGCGAGACTTCGACGTGTCCGGAACGTGATGCAAAGTGCAGCGGTGTCCACACATAGATATCACGTGAATCCACCTCCGCGCCCCGCTCGATGAGCAACCGCACGACATCGACATTCCCCTTGTCCGCTGCTCTGAATAATGGAGTCTGGTTAACTGTATTGCGGCCGTCGATATCCATTCCCCGTTCGAGCAACGACTTCACCACCTCAATGTTCCCCTCTTCTGCGGCAGCGTGCAACGACACATTTCCATTATCCCTCCCATCTTCATCGGCATCGTACCGAGCTGTGTCCAATGTAGTCGACCGTATCACGTTTCGAATATTTGCATCTACTTTGTACTTGGCAATCAAGTTCGCAACCTCGACTTTGTCATTCTCCGATGCCATTTCAGCTGCAGTTTTATCGGCCTTATTGACCACATCGAAGTCGGCACCTCGCCGAAGCAACAGCTTTACTACCTCAAGGCGCCCACATTCCGATGCGGCGTGTAATGGAGTGCAGCCATTGCTATCTGCACTATTCAGATTCGCACCGTGGTCGATCAGAAGACGGGAGATCGCAACTTTCCCATTCATCACTGCCTGATAAAGTGGTGTTTCTTGTGTCCCAGTGAAAACGTCGATACTTGCGCCACGCTGCACCAGTAACTCGGCAAGCTTGAGATGGCCGTGAGCTGACGCTAGATGTAACGGGCTCGAAAGGTTATTACACTGGATGTTCGGATCAACGCCATAGTCCAGTAGCAGCTGCGCCATGTCAACATGTCCGAATCGTGAGGCAAAGTGTAATGGTGCCCAGCCATCGTCGTCCCGCGCATTAATGTCAGCCCCTCGCTCGATGAGGAAGCGACCGACTTCGACTTTCCCTTTGATTGACGCCAAGGCCAACGGGGTCTTCTGAGCTCCGCCCCGAATATCGACGGCAATGCCAGTGTTGATTAACATTCGTACAACGTCGAGGTGCCCATTTTCCGATGCAACGTGCATTACATTCAAACCCTTGTTTTTGGCGTGGATATCTGCGCCATGCTCGATTAGGAAGCGTGCGACGTCGAGTTTCCCGTTGCCGGATGCCAGGAACAATGACGTCTCCTCACTTCCGTTCCGAATATCGACATCGATGCCGCGCCCTAGAATAAACTTCGTGACGTCGAGATGCCCAAAATATGATGCTTTGTGGAATGGTATCGAGCCATTTTCATCCCGGAGAGACACGGCTGCGCCATTCTCAATCAAGAAGCGCACGATGTCGAGGTACCCATTCGCCGCGGCGCCGTTCAATGGAGTCTCCTCTTTGTCATTCTGGCCGTCGACATTTGCACCTCGCTCTACCAGTAACTTTGCGATGTCGATGTGCCCAAAGGCAGACGCGAAATACAAGGATGTGCTGCGATCGGTTTTGTATGCATTCACATCAGCGCCACGGTCTATTAATAACCGCGTAAGGTTAAGATACCCAAGCCGTGATGCAAGTAGCAGGGGAGTCCAACTTTGTGAATCGCGTGCGTTCACATCGGAGCCACAGTCTAGCAACAGCCGTGCGTTGTCAATGTGTCCACGTCGTGACGCCGAGTGTAATGGAATAAAGCCATTTAAGCCCCGGGAATTCGTGTCGGAGCCTCGATCAATAAGGAACCGCGAAATCTCCAGCCTCCCAGTACTACAGGCCAGGTGCAACGGCGTGCTCTGTTCCTTATTCCGGATATTGAGACTTGCGCCAGATTCAAGTAACTGTTCCGCAATATCACGATACCCACTATTTGCTGCCGCGTGTAGTGGAGTGTTGCCTTCATTGTCGGCAACATTCACGTTTCCGCCAGAATTGATGAGGAGCCGCGCGATCTCGAGTGATGACTCCACCATGACGAGCTGTCCGCCCTGTGATATCCTGTGAAGCGGAGCCCTGCCTAGATCATCACGAGAGTTGGGATCTGCGCCATTTTTAAGCAGCAGCGATGCCACTTCAAATGTCCCTTGACTGAGGCGGCATGTAAGGGTGTCGTGTGAGAACCACCTCGGCTATTGACGTCTTCAGGATGGGCAGCGATCAGGTGCTCAGCGAGACCTCGGAAACCGCACAGAGCGGCATAATAAAGTGGCATCGCCTCAGGTCGCATCGGGTGTATCATCGACATGGGCTTTATCCAATCACGGTCGATGTCGTGTAGCCAGACCCATGCTGCAAAATGTGGCTTTGCAGGATCAAACAGAGCCTCCATGGCCTCCTGAATATGCGAGGACACGTTCCTAAATTGGGCATGGTTGACCCAGTGCCGCGCGGCATATAGGGAGAGGGAAAAGTGATCTATGCTATCTCTGTCGATTTTGTCATCGAGTTGGAGAAGCACGCTGAGGCTGGCGTGTGCGAGGATTGTATGCGCAGGTTCGGGGAGAATGTGATAGTATGAAAGACGCTCGTCAGCAGTCGCGAGTCGCTGCGATGTCAAGAACTCTTTGACGGAAAAATGCGAGAATTGGACAACTTGGCTGCCTTCCCTATCGACGATCGCAATGAGACTAGAACATGCAGAGATCACCGCTTCTTCCGCATTTGCTGGACGCCAAGCTGTGTTAAATGTAGGGACCTCTGCCTCGTCGAACCGGACCGCAACGATATCTGCGAGTTCGTCGACGTGAAGAGGGCGAATTGACACCATAAGACATCGAAAGAGTCGCTGCGCATATTCCCGTTTCTCCTCATCGATTCCCAGTAGTGTGCGGCCATATGTTTCGTCCAACGTCTTCGGCAAGTCCTTCAACACACTCCGAATACTCGCAGGAAATGTTCGACACAGTCTCTCAACTTGGCAGACAACCCAACGGAACCTACAGCATCAGATCAGCATACATTGTGAAGCCTAAGACGTGAGACAAGTGTGAGTTGACTCACATGCCATCCGCTTTGTCAGACAGCGTGTCGATAACAAGTTGCTTGTCCTCCTCTGTCCATCTCCGCATGTTCCAGTCTGAACGGACAACAGACTTGATGTACGCAATTATGTCCTCCTTCTGCCCACTCTCATCATGAAGTGAAATCTTGAGAGACGTCAACGACTCGAGGACCGTTCGGATATCCATCTCCGGCCGACTGGCCACACATAGATGTACATGTGGATGTCTCAAATCAACAAGTTCTCCAATGAACTCCAGGATCTCCCCACGGGCGGACGGCCTCCCCGGGAAATTGGGCATTCGTCGACAGCGTCGAGGATGATAAAACCGGGCCCTGCTCGGCAGACTTAGCATATCGTTATACATTTTTTGAGCGCGTCGATATCGGGCTTTTCTATGCCGCGACCATGGTCTGAATATAAATGCGAGAGGGTGTCGAAACAAGAATCGGATTCCGCAGAAAGTTGCAAAACAAGGGAGGAGAGGAGGCCATAGCAGTCTTGCTTCTTGACATCCCGAAAATCGAAGTAGTAGTAGGCCATCGTGGCCAATCCGGCTGCGAGCATGCCCTTGATGTCCTGAATGATCGCAGATCTAATAGACACCATAAATAACCTCGAACATGTGGATGTGGTCATGACATACAGAAGCGTGCTTTTTCCCGCCCCGCTTTAAGATCAACAAGTAATTAGTGCCAGGCGCTCGTTGGCGTTTTGGAAAACATACGTTTACCGTGAATCCACAAGAGAGACCCCCTCGCTTGCCATTCTCTTAATGTGTTGCTCTCGAAGAACCATGCCGCAGTCCCCTTGTGTCGTGCTTTCCGAACAAAGCTGTGATTCGTTGACGGGTCAGGGGCAGAGAGCCAGTGTTGAACGTCTCGTCGTAGCTGGTCACCTACAACATACCGTCGGCCTCGGCTACGAAAGGTGGGGAAAATAACAAACGTTTCATTTTGTTTATTTCGTTTAACACTTGGTGAAGAGCGACTATGAACCCAATCAGCGTGGATGATACCTGTTTCGCGTGAGACACGTACCCAAATCTCGTCGAATACTATCCGTCGACGCCTTGCCATCTAACGGAACAAACGCTCAGAAAAATATCTGTGAACAATCATGCAGGGATTCCGCACCTTCCATAACTACCCTTATATTACCCACAAGGCCATGGACCACACCCAAGGTCTGTGCAACCGTCATCCGAGCCTCGTCCTGGGTCAATCGATCCAATCTTTGAAGTATGGACTCTATCTCGCTCTCCCCTAATAACTTCTTCGCGAACTTCTCTATAGTTCATTGAGCTACGGGAATGTATATGTGACAGCGTGCTCACTGAACCGGCCCTGCTTGATTTGATTTGTCGCGAGGGCGAGCACCGAGAGCAACTCGACCATTATCTTGACGACAATATCGTCATCATCGGAGTGGGCGGGATCGTCGTATAGATCTCCAGGCGCTTGAGGAAATTCCCCAAGCACTCGAACAGGTCGAGAAGGGCGTCGTAGCTTGATAAACCCCACTGGCAGCCTAGAGTACAGTGCCGCATACTCATACATCAGAAGGAATTGTTTGAAGAGGATATCCACGGAACATACAGCGAGGAGAACATCGATCCCAACGAACAAAGCCTTTGCAGGCGAGAAGGGGACCTGACGACATCAGGTTTACTGTAAGCACTCACTAGATGGAATGAGTGACTCACCAGGCTTACCGCCTCGCCCAGGATTCCCGAGAATGCCTGGATGACCTTCACCGCCGGGCCGAGACAGGTTATCAGTTTCGGATTGCCATCGCGATATTCTTTGAAAGCCTTTTCCCGTCCCTGGAGTAGTTGGAGAATGGCTTCAGGAGAATCTGACTGTTCGAGCAGGGCAGCGAACGGGTTCTTGGAAAGGTCTATTCCGGTTATTTTGGCGTAGTCGGCCATGGCATCGATAGTCAATTGGAAGTTGGATGTGGAGGATGTTGGTTGAGTCGACGACATTATGGCAACGGAGTGTTCAAGTTCTTTCGTTCAGAGGGATGGACCTGAGGGAGGGAGAAGTTCAGGATACGAATCGATGGGAAATCGATGGGAAGGCAGGCAGGGCGCCGCAGGCACGTGACCTGGCATGGCCTGTTGGCCCAAGCCCCATTGTTCTTATTAGGGCCACCGTAAGTGGTCAACATATCGGACATAGACCGAGTGCCTCATTTCATCATCATCAATGCCAACCCAGCGCAAGTACAAGCACCACACACGAACCGATCCCGAACGCCCATCCTCCCAAACAAAAGAAAAGGGAAATTTTATGTCAGAAACGGACGGGAACTCCTTTAAACGGTTCCAGAAGCGGAATTGTTTGAGCGCGTGTGGCCACGCGGATATCGGTGGCCGAACTAAGTGCGAGTACGTCCCCTGCGATTCGTCAGTCGGGCATCATACGGCGTACTGCGCGTCTCTCCCGTGACATTGTCACCCGCGTCTTCATGTTCTTCTGGCACTTCTGCAGAATCCGCCTAGACGATGTGCGCCTTTGGATGCCGGCGGCCGCTTGCGCGGTCGTGGAGGACAGCGCGACGTTCTGGAAGAGGGTCGTCGGCGTCGATGCTGGTGCGCGCGTCCAATCGCAGGTTTTCCCCTGTGAAATGAAAGTTGGGTGAGCCGTGTCAGGATACCGGCAGCTTGGGTCTTCATCTTTCCTTCGGTTTATGCGTTGGCTGGAATTGAAGAGGACCTATGAAGGAGGCTCAAATTTGAGAGTCACAGCCAGCCTCAGAAACGGTGCACACACAGGCCACAGAGGGAGTAGTGAGACAGAAGAGGGAGGGATAAATGAAAGGGATCCAACCCTGATGCATGATGCTTCACCAGACACGTCCGTAAATGTGTCTCCCGCACCGCAATCGGACCTGCAATGCCCATCAAAATTAGGCCTTGCGCTAACACTCGAATTCTGCACCCACCTATCATACCTGGAAGTCATCACGTATTGCCTTTCCCCTCGAAAGGCAAAGTGATATTTAAGCGTAGAAAGTGAAAAAAAATGGATTTTGTTGGTTTCGGGAGACCGTGTTCACCGACTGCCGCATCCGATCCCCAGATAATAATATGTTGTGGTCGTAGGACGATACCCCCTGTGTGTGATCCCCTTTCCAAAACGGCATGTTACGTGGGTGGCACAAAGAAGCCTTTAAGAAGGCCGACCTAAGATAATCGATAAGTGGAGTGGAACGAGAGGAAACACTGTACCCGCAAGAGAGGAGAGAACATCGTGCTCGAAACGCACAAGAGGGCCATGGCATGCTGGTAGACGGGAAGTCGAGAAGTGGTGTAATGTACACTCGAACAGGAGGATCTGTAATAGGAAGAATAGGTGCGGCGTGTTAAGCTGTCGAGTTGAGGTAAGAGAGATCGTCACACCCCACAGGCAAGCGGATTTATGGTAGACTCACCAGGAAACCAAGTCAACAAGGTACGTCAGACCAAGCATAGGGTTGTCACGCTTACAAGCAAGCACAGCACCTGTGCAATGCCCACCACTGACCCAGTTTACCCCCAAGCCCCGACCATCCCGCAAAACAGCCTCCACGTAACCTCGGCTTTAACCCCTGGCACCTCTCAGCTCATGTAGACTGCTGGGAGAATACAAAATTCGTATTACAAAGCCTGGGAGTCACCGATCGAGAAGGCTTGGGTGTCGGTTTGTTCGGACTAAGCATTCGTTCGAGTCCGAAGCGACTTTTGAGGAACAGTGGCCTGTTGCTAGAGTCAAAAGGTGAGACCTGTGAGGAGATGGATGGAGAGGCGCGAGTTCGGGAGAGAAAACAGTTTGTGAATATCGTTCGAAAGTGCGACAACACAAGTTGTCGGGGCCTTGCCGGCGGATAATGGGATTGTCGTCGCTGACAGTTCGCTGGCGTCCATAGGGACTATGAACGAGAAAAATCATTCATCGAACTTGTTTGTTATTATTGAGGCGGCAGATGTATCAAAGAGATGATCTTTGTGATAAATGAATAGGATTTCCGAACTCCGGGGCCGGTCCGGAGTTACCGGGCCGTGACGCCGAGCCCAGTCCGAGTCAGGTCATTTTCGTTGCATGGCATGTCCCGCGCCTCTGTACTGTATCATACACGTTGCAACATCCAATCGCCAGTCAACCCTCTCCGCGACCAAACCTGGATGGCTTTGTACTTCCGTGAGTCTGTGACCTTGTTCTCGGGTGTGTGTGTGGCACGTCTGATGACGTTTCCAGGCACAGTGTTAGTAGCTGCCTCTACCTGAGCTACAGTACTTACGGACAATGAACGTTCATGAACGGCCAGCAATCGGTAGTCCACTGGGCTTGTGCTCGGGCAATTATGTGTTTCTCACTAGTCCACTCCGAGGATCTTCTCAGGATATCTTCGGCTTGCGCGGCGCGTGGACAAGGTTTGGTCGTACCTCTAATCCGTCTATCCTTGTAGTCCCCCATTTTATATACCATGGTTGATCCGTGTGGGCACAAGACCCAACTTTCTCACAAGCGCACGGACCCACACAATATTTTACGCTCTTTATTAATTCCCACCATGTACAACCTACTCATGGCTCTCGACGACGTCCTAACTGATGGTCAAGCCCATCATACGACACAACAACAGTACGACATATTCACGCAGCCGCCAGGTGCGGTGACTACAGATCCCCCCTCGTCAACTCATCCCCGGCAGGGCGAATTTCTTTTCGAAGATTTATTCCCGCCCGGGCATCTCGACGCAGGACTACGGCATTCAACTCAGATGCCCTCAACGCTCTCTATAGATAATCAAAGTGATGGGTCTGAAACGTGTGTTTATACTCCAAGTCCGCCGACCCAACTCTACCATTGCCGTCTTCGACTAAACCGCGACCCTCATTTTTCGTTCGTCATGATGCTTTTCGAACAATGTACACCAGAGCTGATGCAGACCTTTGAAAGGATACACCCATCCTTCCACCTCACAATCAACGCCAGGTACCGGAGTCGATCTTTTATCCCAAAGCCGCCCTTCCTCGCACTCTCAAGCTTTTTCTCAACCACGTTTAACACAGACAGTCCTAGGTAGTGGATGCGATCGTGCGGACACCGGTCGATACGCTGGTGTGCCTGAACTAATTCTGAAGCCGCCGTCTGAGCCCGCGCAACCGCGACTGTCGCACGTGTCGCGTAACACAACTTCCTTGCACCTCCACCTTTCCCGCAACAAACACCCGAACCTGCACCCTGGATTTTTACGACGGGCTCCAGCGAGGCCGGCGCCAGCCACGCCGAGAATGCGCATAACCCCAATCTAATTCCGCGTGCCCTAGAAAATGAGTTTGCTCCGGTCGCGGCATATTCACCATTCATGGACATTCCGGTCCCTCTCCTTCGACTTCAGATGCTCTGTTTGCTACCGCGGGTTTTACAGATATGATGCCGAAACCGCCATCTCACGCGCGGGATGACCCTCGGCTTTTCTGAATCCGTCTCCCTTGTCCGGTATGCAGGTCGACTTGGCCACTGCTACGTCCTTCGCGGACCCGCGTCATCTGGTGCTCATTCTCGACTTGCGGGCCGCGCTCCCGCTCAGCAAGCGACCCCGCCAACTTCTCCAGAGGAACAACTAGAGGAACAACGCGTCACCGGCAAACGCCGGCGTCTTTCCGAGCCGAAGGACCCGAGGGCGGCTAAGAGGCTTCGGAGTCAAAGGCAGGTAGACGAGGAACACCTCGATGCGCTCTACAAACTACTTGTACCGAGCAGCGCTGGGGTGGTGCAGAAGAAGGATCGCCTCGGTATAAGTACGTCGCTGTTGCTCCTGTCTTTCCTGGATACTGATGACGAATGTGTGTTTTTGTTGTCAGTTCTCTACCATGCGAAAAAGTGGATGCAGACGCATTCAACGACCTTAGGGCACACGAGGGACCGTCGATCCACCTCATCGTTACCGCGAGGCGGGCTCATCGAGAGGCCTTAGTCGATGGTTGTCAGTATCTACATAGAGGCAAGAGCGGGCTTCGACATTCATTCGGAATTGTATTTGGAGCTGTTTCACGAAACGGCATGAACTTGGACTTGGATATTGGTAAGTCGGACTTATGGTGCACACTCGGTTATTAGAACACTACGAACATTATATTATATTGCTTTTACCGTACTGGTGTCCATACTCGCATTCTTTCTGGACGTTTTCGAGTCACTAAGTTCCAATTTGTTACAATATACTTTATATATGCATCGCTCTTACTACGTACGATATTAGTGTATTCTCAAGTAATCAAGTTTCGCCCTAATACTCTGTTCGCCCTCGTGTTCTTCCCGCTCGCTCTCGTTATCGTCCTGCTCGCTCTCATAGTCTTCCTGTTCGCCTTCGAATTCCCACTCTCGTGCACGCCGTTTGGCGATCAGACCGTTCACGACATCAAGACGGTGCACGTTCTCGGCGTAGCTGCGTTGCCCTTCCTCGACTTGCGCCACCAGGCTCGCAAACTCGCCGTCTTTCCACCGGAGCCCCTCCACGTGCCGTCGAACCTCTTCCTCCGTGCCAAAACACGGGTATGCTCCGGGACGTGCTTCGAGATCCGCAAGGCAGACGTCCTCGCGGCGATACCGCTCAGTTTACGAGCCAGGGACCTCTGTGTGAAGCATGGAGCTCGAACAGCTGCTTGAGGTATTGTTCGAGTTTTGCGACGCTTGGGGACCCTTCGAGGTCTGCAGTTGGAGGGCCAAATATCAAAAAACCTTCGTGGCGGAAAAATTGAATCGCGTACCAGCTAGCAGAAGACCCAGCTCCTCTTCCTCTCTTAGCATTTCTGCTTGTTCTCGTTCATACAAATCGTCGTCGTCGGTCTCCAAATATCGCCAAGCGGCGTAGATCTCGGGGGTGACAGCATAAGCAGACATTTTGATGGCCAGGGAGGTTGTGCCGATGAGCGATAGAGGGGTGGAGGCTCTAGTTGTAAAATTGCGGCATATCCAACGCGCGGGGCTTTTTATGAGCACATCGATAGACAAGACCCATGTCAGGACACCGAGCCATTGTGAGCGCAACTGCAGGACGATGCAGTGCTAAAACAAAGGCCCCTGGACCCAGTCTTATTTGTTAGGGCCGCAGGCTGGTACTGCTATGCGATGCGTTGCCACACTGTCTTTTGAGTCAACGTTGTAGCGAAAAGAACCAGAACTCGAGACAAAAAAGACTTCACCGGTTTTACCAGTTGAATCACGCATTATCACAGTGTGCCCAGGTACCAAAAACAACCAACGGACAATTGTCCGCGTTTTGGCGCTCGTTGTAGTGCTCTTCACAAGCAAGAGAGTGGCAAGCAAGAGAGTGGCGTCAATACTCTCACGTGGACATGAGGTAGGGCGACGCCTCTGAGGCTATGCCCAACGCCCAACTACGCTCCAGTTATCGCTGCCATCATCCTCTCAGCACGAACAACTCCTCGCTTCTATGTCTCACTCTCCCCTCACCAGAGCCTCCACCTCATCATCCAATTTCCAACTAATCATCAATAATGCGCTGAAAGCGTACGAAAAGCGTACCAAGAACGATCTACTTGCCCATCCACTCGCCTCCCAGCTCCAGGCCTGCGACTCTCCCAACGCCATTCTCGCCGTCCTTCAGCAGCAAGTCCAGGGGCTAGATCAGTCCCGAAGTAGTGATGATCGATGGATCAAGTGGCTAGATCCGACCGTGAACATCCTCTATGCCCTATCTGGAACCCTTGGAATGGGCGTTGGCCTGGTAAGCCTCTGAGCATGATCTCGTCCGAGATCTGCACTCTTATATATGTGGCAGGTATTCTCACCTGCCCAGGTAATATTTGCCGGCATTGGCGTCCTTCTCTTAGTGCGCTCCACCCTTCTTAATATCTCCGCGCGGCCAATATAACGCCTACATCTCACAGGCAGTTAAGGATGTTCGGGGAGCTCAAGATACACTTGTTGATGTATTTGAGCGTGTTGAAAGTTTTTTCCGACGTCTCGAGATCTACACAGAAGTGCCGCCAACCACGGAAATGATGGATACAATCATCCAGATAATGGTTGAGGTTCTCTCCATTCTAGGGGTTGCGACGAAGGAGATCAAGCAGAGTCGAATGAGTGAGTAATTCGGTACAAGTATGTCGCCGTTGACTAAATGTCGTTTAGAAAAATTCGGGAAGAAACTGATCGGAAAAACTGATTTGGAAGATGCGCTGAAGAGGTTAGACAAGCTAACACAAGACGAAGCTCGGATGGCCACCGCAGAAGTCCTAAGAGCCACCCATGCCGTAGATGATAGAGTAGCTAGCCTCGGCAACCAGGTCGCGGAGGTTATTGATGGTGCGTAGATCATTTCAGTCAGCCTGGGAAATCTTTAACTTGAACTGCTCAGACGGAAAGGAAGCAAAGCAGGTCATGACACAAACGGCCAACGATGTAGATCAAGTGAAACGTTCGTCGTCTTCTAACCTGACCGGTACTGGCTATGGAGTCTCAGACATTATTTCAGAAACCCAATTACAGGAGAACGTTTACAAATGGCTCTCTCCATCGGATCCGTCGACTAACCATAACATAGCATGTGGTACTTATCACAAGAAAATGGCGACCTGGTTCTTTCAAGGCAATATTTTCGGGGAATGGAAATCAACAGGTTCGCTCCTTTGGATTCACGGGAAACGTGCGCCCTGTCCCACTTTCACCCAATACTCTTTGTTGACGTCTTGAATTGTAGCCGGCTCCGGCAAGAGTATTCTCTGGTTAGTGGATGTTTAGCTCTATCCATCATAGGTGGCTAATGTCGCTCATCAGTTCCACGATTATCCAAGATATCAAAGCCTTGTGCGAGGCCGGAGAAGCATCAATGGCTTATTTCTATTTTGACTTTCGGAACGCCAACAACAAGGCTTGCACGACTTGACCCCTTCCCTTCTCACCCAACTTTCTACTCGCTCGAGCCTCTGCTCCGATGTTCTATCCAACTTTATTCACTTCACACAGTGGAAAGACACAGCCCAGTGACGATGATTTGACAAATTGCCTGAAAAACATGCTCACACTATCTGATCAACGTCCTATCTACTTGATCATGGACGCACTCGACGATCTCCAAACATTCTGGGATTCCAACAGCCCGCGAAAAGGTGCTTCAGCTCTGAAGGAGCTTGTTGGCCTTCGCCTTCCGAATCTCCACATATGTGTCACAAGCCGCCCTGAAATCGACATACGAGATGTCATCGTGCCCCTGACTTCTCTCCGGGTTTCCCTTCACGACGAAAGCGGACAAAAGAAAGATATCGCAGACTACGTCAGGTCTTTTGTCTATTCGAATTCGGAGCCAATTATAAGAAGGTGGAAGAAGGAAGATAAGGATCTTGTCATTGAGACGCTCTCTGAAAGAGCTGACGGAATGTATGTGGATCACTTTACACTTGTGACACTACTTTTTCAATTTATTAAACAGGTTTCGGTGGATATTCTGCCAGCTGGATGTCCTAAGGCACTGTCTTCCATCAAGCGTCCGGCGTTTTCTTGAGGAATTACCAGAGTCTTTGGACGAGACATACGAGCGCGTGCTGAGGGAAATCAAGAAGCCAAATCGAGATCACGCTCAACGTTTATTGCAATGCCTTGTCGTGGCTATCCGGCCACTTCATGTTGAGGAACTCGCAGAAGTCCTTGCGGTTGACTTTGACGACGCGGAAGGGATTCCGAAGTTGAATCCGAATTGGCGCTGGGAGGACCAAGAACAGCACTTTTAACATCATGCTCCAGTTTAATCACCATCGTTGACACGGGTAGTTCCCGAGTTGTGCAGTTCTCGCACTTCTCGGTCAAAGAGTACCTGACCTCGGCACGCCTCGCGACTTCAAGTCAAGACGTCTTGCGTTATCATATTGTTCTTGGGACCGCCCATACTATTCTGGCACAAGCTTGCCTGAGCATATTGCTCCGACCGGACAATCTCATCGAAGAGAGTGGTGTCGAGAATGACGAGAAGCGCTCCCCTCTGGCTAGATACGCCGCTGAATACTGGGTTCGTCATGCGCAGTTTGAAGATGTGGCGTCACGCATCAAAGGGATCGAAGACCTCTTTGACCTGGACCGACCATATTTTGCAGCCTGGTGCCGGTTGTACGACATAGATACCGAGCCTTCCGTCACCTCAACCTTTTTCAGTTCTACCCCGAGAAGAAATCCGGTGCAAACACATCCCTCTACTATGCGGCGCTGTGTGGATTCCCGAAACTTGTGGAACAGTTGGTTGTCAAGCATCCGGAGCATGTGAATGCAATTGGTGGTTACTATATGACACCAGCTGTCGCAGCATTGGCAGGAAAACACTTCCAACTGGCGCAGCTACTTCATCGCACGGTTCATCCGTAGATCCACGGGGACTTGCGGGGAAGTCCCCATTGCATGCTGCAGCTTTTTGCGGCGATCTCGAAATGGTTCAGTATTACTTGACTACGGGCTAGACATCAATGTCAAGGATGACTATGGTCTCACTCCGTTGAGCCGTGCTTCGGAAGAACATAATAACGCGGGGTTGTACGATTGTTACTTGACCGCGGTGCAGATCCAATGTACGGCGTGGGGTCCGACGGGGCTCAACCCCATTGCATCTCGCTGTAGAGATGGGAGGTTGAGATAGCACGCCTACTACTCGAGTGTGGTGCGAATGTAGAGGCGCATGATGAGCAGGGCAGGACTCCAGTGGACGTTGCATCAGGGAGCAGCGCGACCAGTTAATAACATTACTGCTAGAGCACCGTGCCAAGTGACAGAACGTTGTACAATGTGGTACTGGTCTACTGGTCTATCGTAAGCCACTGTACTATCTACCATCTCTTGTTGTGCGCCTTGTAATTATACGACGGCAGCAGCGCTTATATCATACACTCGGAGTCGGAAGAATGCTATGAGGCTTCGGGTTGACATGACCTGGGGCGCGTGTTCAAGGGAAGTGTCGACGACGTTGACTTGGACTGGGGTGATGGTGAATGCCCGACGGAGCGAGAATGGTATTAAATCCTGGGGATCTTGACAAGATTAACTTGGGTCCCGACAGTACTGATCCATACAGTACACACTGCGCGCCCAATACGGCTTGAGAGCTGCCTTAAAGCGTATAATAGCTGCGTGCGGAAAGCACACGCGCGCATACTGTATTCATTGAGCCAGGTTCAACTTGGATTCGTTGCCTCTGCTCGGCGTAGCATACAAACATATAACAACCAACGAATGTCGATATCAGATACTTCGCGTATTGTACAAAAGCGGGCCAGATATCCGTGCACAGCGTACTGACCTTGCGTGGGCGCATCATCACGCAGTAGGATTGTCAGGCAACCGCGCTCAAAGTAGCTTACCCATCAAAGAGCCGGCCTCCGAGTCGACAAAGTCGCTCACCATCCGCCATGACTTGTAATACAGGTCCAGCGAGCGGTAGCTCGAATCCAAGCGCCCGGATGCCCGAGCACACTGCTGCGTCGCTCCTCTTCAGCAGACCGTAGACGTGCTCGAGCTCGAGCTCAAGCTCAGCTCAGCCCGATATACGTGCTACAGTCCGAATTCGAGCGTGCCGCCGTCCAGAAGAACTGCGGATTTCCGAGGAGCGCCTCCGAGTCGAAAGTGGTGAGAAATTGCGCGCGTTCGCCACACCTGCGCGGGCAAGGCGGCGGGTTCAGAGACCAAGTCTCCCGCAGGGGCTCGCACTCGTCATCGTCGAAATAGAGGTGGTACGTCACTGTTGCTCGATGGCCTAAGTAAGGCGAGTGCGCTTGGAATATCTTGTACTACGATAATCGACGCGTACTCGACGTCGCTGCAGATCGAAGGTGGCGGGCGGTCGATAGCGTGGTGGCAGGGTCGAACGTCCGTGGCACCTTGTCTGCGATGCCAAATGAGCTGGGCTCCACGTTCATGTGGCGTCGGAAAGACAACTACAAGCGATCCGGACGTCGTTTCGCCGTGCGGAGTATCGATGTGGCCTGAAGAACGCCAAGCCCTGGTGTGGTGGAGAGGGGTGACTTCGTATCCACCAGTCTATCACAAGCAAAGATGACGACCATTCACATACCCTACACTTTAGCTTGTATTGCCGGCGACCTTTAACTTGCCCCTCGAGTAAGTTCCGACGAGGTATTCACGTACAACCATTGACCAATGTGATCAGATACCGGCGCGTGGAGAAAAGGTCGGAATCCATCTTTGTGAAAAGTGTCATCTAACACGTCTTCGTCGTTAGGCCAAAAAGAGGCTGGCTCGCTGGCCGGCGAGAGTTGCTCCAGCTCGCTGGTGATGGCATAAGTGAAATCGACAAGCCTATGAAGTGATAAGTCAGTCTCACGTTCAGGCCAGGCTGCACATGGCTCCTCATACCTGGCAAGTGGCCCACTCTGACGATCTTGTACCATCACGGTCGAATCAGCCATCGACGTAAGACGCCGCAGACGCAGTGGATTCATAGTGTTATTTCACACATCCCGGCGTCCTGGGCGCTTTTGTGGCACCTTTCGTTAGCAGCGAATTCATTCTCCGGTTCCAGTAGACACAGGACGGAATGGCACGGCCCGGGATCACGGCGGTTGCCAGGTTGCCAGTGAGAATTGCCCCTGCGGAGCACAGTCAAAGAATTAAATAGGAATAACTCTGCCGCCGCGACGACTGCTTAGTGGATGAATGATCCCTACAGACATATCACGAGAAAAACTCCAATATCATTCTTACGTGTCCCAGACAATTGTTTGTCCGTGGCACCGTGCGCCGCCGCGGTCGTACAGCTGGATGCCCAGAATCATACCCCGCCACCACTTGGCCCAACTGCCTCAACGCGCCAGTATACACAACCGAGCACTGCCGCAAAGCCCCGAGTCCGCATCTCGAATGGCCCTTATATTATCGGTCCTTGTCCAAGGCCATGCCGAGATTCCTGTTGAACGGGAAGATGTCCCGAATGCTCCTCTGTTATTTTTGTGGCGGTCACTGTCCCAGCGTCTGCCAGTGCCACGGGGCCACGCACCCCGCAGAAGGTATACATACCTGAGAGACTGGTCGTCTGCCCTTTGTGTGCTTTTTCGCTCCTCACATTTTCTCACATCGACCCGAACAATACCATGCCAGTACAATTCACAAAGCTTTTCTCTTCCAACGCTTCCCATACATCACGGAGCGTTGACGCTGCGCAACCAACCCGCCGGCGCTCAACGACGATCTCAATGTTGGAAGAAGAATTTGGCATATGCGAGCCGCCGAAGGCCACGACTCGTTTCGGTGCGGCAGCTCCTTTTCTCCTCTCACTCGTGTTCCAAGTCTTATTCATCGTCTCTAGGTTTACCACCCAAGCTCAGAATCCTCCCTCCGAGACGCAAGAAGTCCACCACCCAGGCTCCGGTGCCACGTCCAAGCCTATCTTATTTGAACGGGCCTTGTGAGACTCTGTGGGCCTGTGATGAAGATGGCGTGACCTTGATCGAATCGGTCGAATCACCTCTCGAAGGAGGCTTTCCGGACCTTCACGGGGATCAAGACAGCGAGCTTGACCATGATGATGTCGCTACACCCACGAATGGCAATCCATGGAGCTCAGATGAAGAACTCACGCCTCTGTTCTTTTCCAGTTTCCCGAGTACTCTTGATCCCAATGCCTCGAGTCACGAAGGTCACCCAGACGGAAAGCTCCTGGAACCAGTGCCTCGAGTCCCATCAAGCTTAACACACCATAGTGGATGACAATCGGAAGTTATGGAATATTAACCTGTACATTACATATTTGATCGTACCTCTATCCTAATTTACCTCGAATCGGATGGGAGACCGAATGTTGTGGGCGCAGACGCCTTCTAATAACGACCTTCGTGCGCTGACGTGTTTCCTTGGGATGGAGACCGCCGTATGCAAACCTGTCCATCGCTCTCACGAAACGATTATGAAACGTGAAGCAGCAGAACAAAAACCTTTACGACAAGCGTGGCAAAACGCTGCTTAATAGTTCTAGAAAAGACTGGTGAGATCGCAACGCGCCAAAATGTGGTGAAAAGTATATGGCTGCACGTACCAGGTCAATTACCGAAGAAACTTACTGTATTAATCTCGGCCTTGAGGAGCTTCATAAGACCCCTTAACTCAGAGGTCTTCACCGAGGAAGACTTCGTTCCGAGGCTCCCAGTTGTGCATCGTCAACTTGACTCAACTAGTCCCCGCTCCTAGTGTTTTTTTCCGGACCTTACTAACCGTCTCGAGCCGAGCTTTCTGGCGACGTGAACAAGGGTAACAGGTTCTGAGGACACAGGAGCAGAGAGCAGTGCCTCGATGGATGCGTGGTGGTGGTTCGTGGAAGCTCATCGAGGCTGAATCAAATCTTGAGTCAGATGCCTGAACTTTCCCCTTTTCGCTCTCAGCCAACATTTCAGATGCCGCAAGAGATGCCACCGCTGCCTCAGTCATTGACAGTCAAGTCGTTTTCTTCCTGAAGAGGGAAGAGAGCCCCCAATCAGCTGGGGCCCAGGGACACAGCTATCGCTGTACGCAGCTCCCTCCATCACCATTCCCTGCTCGTTCGATTGAAGTTCCCTCCCTCACTTTTGGGCCAGCGACCCCATCTCATGGAATTACAATTTCTTTCCCACTCCAACTGCAAATTCCACCATACTATGGACCTTTTTTCGCACACCCCAGTAGTCCTGCATTCACTCAGAGCTGTAGTATCGTCAATATAGTATCCATCATCGTGAAAAAGACGCAGTAGTACTGTAGTACAGTACTGAAATGATAGTATCATTGTCAGGGACTTGGGTTTCCTTGGCATTCGGCGCATATTAAATTCGGCGCGTGCACTGGCGCGCGTCTGTTATGACAGACGTCCCATCGAAAATGAAATAAGTGGTGCATTCCGTAGGGGCACAGCCTCTGGACCTGTTCTCCGGTTAACGACAATCAGCTGAGCCCGTTGACGAGTAACTTCGAACAAGTGACTGGGGAATAATAAAGCACAGCAAGGGCCACGCCCCGGGACTTGCAATTGGAGACTAAGGTACTAGTAACAACAAGAGTAACAAAGCCACCTGTAGTTTAGACAAAGCGGAGAAACACGCAGCCAAGTCACAAAATGTCAAGTAGCGATTGAGCGCCATGTCACCACAACTAGCTTCCGGGAGACAGTACAGATCAGTAGACTGGTACAAAAAGTACGATTAGGAATCGGGTCGTCACACACGCGAGGTAGAACTCTGCTATTCGATCAGGTCCCGCTCGGGTTAAGATCCGTATAGTTTCGGGGGTCAATCAAGGCGAAACATATTGCTGAGAAACCACTGGGATGGTATGGCCTCAAGGATTGGATGGTACAATCATGACGAGTCAACTCGTGCGAGTGCGACCAGTGACAGTGCTTGTCACGTGTTCAAGAACGTTCAAGTTCCGCGAATTTGAATTTCCGACTCAGCGTAACACGGGATGCTCAACATCCCCGATCGGTTTATTCCCTACCAATTCCGAGCTCGACTGTGCTGACCGCTACACGTCCCCACTTGAATACATATTTTCTTGCCTCGTCTTTCCTGCATGGGTTGACTCGTACGGCTAACCCGGAGACGATCCGAGTCCTTGTTCTTGGCCCCGCTTGGCGAGCATCTCAAAGTCAAAAGAAAGTAAGCACCCGATATCTTACGTATGAACAAAGATCAGATACAATGAGAGGGAACACCAAGGCTGTTAGCAGCACTTGGAGCTTTAAGTGCCTAGAAGGTGTTTCTTGGTCCCCGTCGTCAGGGCGTCTAATGTCGGTTTGTTGTCGAGTCGTCCTCCGGGACAAGATACTTGCTATACCTTGTCGTTCTTCTGATATAAGTAGCCCTCTGAGGCCCTCTGTTACAAGAAGCTACGTCATCATCAATGGACTTCAGCTGGTCCTCAGAGCCGCCGTTACTCTCTCATAACCGAAGACTCAGTTCTAACTACACAGAACAGAATGATTTGGCGTCTCAGTCGCAGGCCGGATTTTTGGACATCATTAGAACGGAGGAAAGTTCAAATTCTCCCGGACCGTCCTTGCTCCCGCCTCAATCATACACATCTTATCATGGTAAGCTATTATGATTGAGGTGCGTTCTAGTCTTGACGTACGGAGCTAGGATCCAAATACCAGTCCATTCCGCTGTCCGTCCCGAACCTGCCAAACCGCCGGCCACAATTTTATGAATCAGAAGGTATGTCTTAGTTTATATCTTCGTCTACTGGGTGTATCTGATTCAGAACCCATCGCATGCGTCTGCCACGTCTGCATCGGTCTTGCTAGGCCCGTCACTCACTTGTAATCAATTCACAGATTTGTCTGCTCCAACGCATCCTAATAACGCTGACACCCTCCATGCTGCTTCTACGCAATATTCCAATCCTACCGGCTGGACAAATCGACAGATGGAACAGACAGAGATAGCGAACAATAACCCCCTGTCATCACATCAGGACATATATAGAGCCTTTAGGGCTTCTGCTTTACCGGAGTCGCCATACACGATGGATGCTGGTACTTCGCCTTTGCTATCTGCCGAGTCGTACGCGGAATACGGAGTGCAAGATCACTTCCCTGACGCGACGTCGTTTCCCCCCGGACAGTAGAGGGCGCCACACTGAATCTCGTGGCGACCCAGGGACAGAATGCGACCGCACAGGAAGCTTTGCAGCGTGAGCAGAAGATCCTAGAAAAACGAGAGAGGGATAAGGCAAAGAAGAAAATCGATCGCGACAAGATGCAGTAGCTTACGCGAGGATATGTGAATTGCTCAAAATTCATTAACGCCGAGGAATACGCTTGCCAATCGCAGTGAGTGCTTGTGTATTCATCCTCGTCGGAGATATTGAACGTTTCATAGTTCTAGATGTCGTCGAGGGGCTAGTGGAGCGGCAGGACCTTGAAGATGACCTCCGCGTCAGCTTAGAGACCGAAGCTGTGTACTTCTCTGAAATCGACTGGTAACTTTCGGCCTGAAGATATTGTCACCACCACCACCCATGCTCACACTACGCAGGGCAACTCATACACAGGTTCAACCCGACTTTCATGGTCTTAGTCGGGTGACGAGAGATTTGGACAAGAGGCATAACTGGGGCATAATGACAACGACAAGAACGTGCGCGTGTAACTTAGTACATAATAGATTTAGGATTGCAGTAACTTATATCAGGGATCACTAATTCATGCATTACTCATGAGCGCTATCGTTATGGGGATTCTGCTCGAACTTGGGCCTTTATGCGAGCAAACTCAGCATCCAATTCCGCAAGTCGAGCGACATACGCCCTCTGAAGACGGGATGCACGCTCTTGCTCAGCCCTCCGAGCGGCCTCCGCCTCCGCTGGATCCATACGCTCGAGGGCCCGTTGGAACTCTTGGAGGCGGCGTTCCTCAGCAAGTTTGGCGGTTCTTTCTAACCCCTCAACGAACACAAGCTGCTCCCGGACGACCGCTCGCACATCTGCGACATGTCTTCCATCATCTCGCCGTACTCGTCTTCTTCTCGACGAATGCTTCGAGCCCCTCCAAGGTTGGCCACTCAAGGAACGCTGCAGGTGGTTTAGATGAGCGTCTCCGCGGGAAATCGATTTGGGACAGATGGACACGTACCGCTCCTGAGGTCCTGCACTTCCCTGGTCACTTTCGCGCGTCTGGCCTGATTCAGCTCGAAAATGATGTCGGGGTCGGGGGGCAGTTTGGGTTTGGAAGACGGGCCATTGGCGGTCTGAGAACGAGATGGCGTCATCGAGGTATCTGTACCTGCAGTTACTCGTCGTCTGCGGTGGCAAAAGGGAAAGGAAAATGCAGGTGTGGGTGGGTGGGGGCAGGGTATTCGGAGATTGTGTAGCTGTAACTCGCGTCGAGGGACCACATTTATCTATGTCCTGAGACATGTCCATGCATGCACCGCCTCGCACGCTACTCACCTACTAGCGAGAGCAAAAATCACTTGGCGTCGTTATGACGGCGTCTTCATGGCGGACGATACAAAAAGAGACGGTGGTAAGCGCCCAAATTTTTATTGTCATCCATGGTTACTGACTCTGCTTGAAAAAAGTCGGTAAGAAAAGAATAGGGTAAGAGCCGCGCATGACAGCTCGCCGCGATGACCGGCGATGGCAATGTAGACAACTGGCGGCTGGCGACTCGTGGCGAGTGGAAGGCGAGTGGCACCGGAGTACAGTAATAATCTTGGTAATACTTGACCATTTATGACTCCCGATCATTGCTGGATGACTGGTTGTGAGAGCCCGGCGCCCTGACCTCCTTGCAGTGCACGGCCCGAGTACGATGATTATGTGCAGTGATAATTGTTCTGAGTCGTGGCGGAAGAGCCTGGGCGTTCAAGTGGCTGCGATTGTTAGCGGCAACCGGCATTTCGGCCCGGATTAATGGGACCGCGGAGCGTGAAGCCATTCTCTTGGGTCTTGATTGTAAACACGACGCGCTCGTGGTCGCAAGGGCGCTATAGGGACGAAAAGTAAGTATACCGTACTATATGTTCTTGAGTGCAGACAAAGATCAGTCGGATATGGTGTAACGGCTAACATTGCCGCCTCTCATCGGAATCTTCAACTGAAATTGACTGGCCGACTCTGGTTCATTTCAGTTGGAGATTCTTACGGATCGCGGCAGCTCGGGGTTCGATTCCCCGTATCCGAATACCTTTTGTTTGAGTACTTTAACTCTCGACAGTCCCACGCAGGCGAGGCAATTTCTCTGCGTTGGATTTTGTTGGACTTTCTTCAAACAAGAAAACAGTATACTCTGCTGCACAGCGTCGTGACACCTCATAGGCCTCATAGGCCTCATAGCTTAGCCATTTACCAGTTCGGGCGTTCCGCCTTTACCCATCATCTCGAGCGCGACACCCTTGACCAGTTCTACTCGCCGGTGGAAGCGGAGGAGTACTCCGCAGCCGTTACGAATCTTGAAATCCTGCAACATCATATAGGATACTGTGGCAAGACCTTTCAGCTGCACTGTAAAGAATTGCTTGTCGAATGCCACTGCCGATTAATGTTACGCGTCCAGCTCTTCAGGCTGTAAGAGAAACCATCAAGGCCATGGAGGAGTCCGAGTTATAGTAGGTCCGAACTTGAAACTGCAACAGTACAGGCATCTACTGATTGCCCTGGATGGTAAAACACCCACCTTTGATTGCTTCTCTGAAACGGTGGACAAGGGGCACGCCAGGCTTTTGGAAGTGGAGATAAACGATGAGAAGGAGTAGTACGTTGAGTGCAGGTCCGAGTCGGTGATGGTGGGTTGTTGGGATTTGCAGACGTTGGATTGGACCGGTCTGTTGTCTACAGTGCCTTTTCCAGACTTGAGGCACTTTACTTGTATGCTGTAATTTGACGAAATTTATCTACTCAGATGGATTGCAGCCGTCACGGCTTTCCCGTCATGGTCATTTGTGACCTGAGAAAACCCGGGGACATTAGGAACCCTATACCATGCTAACGCGCCTGTTGTGACAGAGACGTCCCATCTAGTGGTGCATGCCTGTAGGGGCACAGCCTCTGAGCCTGTTCTCCGGTCAACGACAATCAACTGGGAATAATAAAGCACAGCAAAGGTCACGCCTCGAGACTTGCAATCGGAGACTATGGTAACAATAGCCGCCTGTAGTTTAGACAAAGCGGAGAACACGCAGCCAGTCGCAAAATATAAGGTCAAAGTAGCAATCGAGGTGCCATGTCACCACACTAGGATCCGGGAGACAGTACAGATCAGTAGACTGGTCGATTAGGAATCGAGTCGTCACACGCGCGAGGTAGTGCTCTGCTATTCGATCAGGTCCCGCTCGGGTTGATATCCTTACAGATTCGGAGCTTGTGATAGAGCTTGTCACGTGTTCAAGAACGTTTCAAGTTCCGCAAAATTGAATGTCCGACTCAGCGTAGAACGGGATGCTCAACCATCCGACTCACGATCAGATTATTCCCTACCAACTCGTTGAATCAGCCCCGAGCTCGACTGTGCTAACCGCTACACGTCCCTACTTGAAATACACATATTTCTTGCCTCATTTTTCCTGCATGGGTTGACTCGTACGGCTCACTCGGGGACGATCCGAGTCCTTGTTCTTGGCCCCGCTTTGGCAAATATCTCAAAGTCAAAAGGAAGTAAGCACCCGATATCTTACGTATGAACAATGATCAGATACAACGAGAGGGAACACCAAGGGCTGTTGGCGGCACCCAGAGCGTTAAATGCCGAGAAAGTGTTTCTTGGTCCCCGTCGTCAGGGCGTCTAATGTTGGTTTGTTGTCGAGTCGTCCTCCGGGACAAGATACTGGCTATGCCTTGTCGTTCTTCTGATATAAGTAGCTCTCTGATACCCTCTGTTACAAGAAACTACATCATCAATGGAGCCCGACTGGTCTTCAGAAGCACCGTTACTCTCTCCGAGTCATAACCGAAAACTTAGTTCTAACTACACAAATGATTTGGCATCTCAATCTCAGGCCGGCTTTTTGGGCACTATTGGAATGGAGGAAAGTTCATTTGCTCCGGGACCGTCATCGCTCCCGATTCAACGATACGCCCCTTATCATGGTAAGCCTTATGATTGACTCAAAGTTGCGTTCTAGTCTTGACGTGCGGAGTCATGATCAGAATACCAGTCCATTCTGCAATCTGTCCCGAACTTGCCAGACCGTCGGCCACAGTTTTATGAATCAGAAGGTATGCCTCAGTTTTCATCCTCATCTACTGGGTGTGTCTAATTCAGAATCCATTGTATTCTCCCACAATGTCTGCATTGATTTTGCTAGTCCCGTTACTCGCTTGTGATCAATTCCCAGACTTGTCTGTTCAGACGGATCCTAATAACGCTGACACTCTCCATGCTGCATCTACGGAGTATTCGTATCCTGCCGGCTTGAGAGGTGCAAACGGACAGACGGAACAGATGGCGATAGTTAACCATCACCCCCTGTCATCACATCAGGACATTTTTAGAGCCTTTGGGGTTTCTGCTGCACCGGAGTTGTCATACGCGATGAATGCTGGTACTCCGTCTTCGCTATCTGCCGAGCCGTACCATGAATCTGGAGAGCAAAATGACTACGCTGACGCAACGTCGTTTCCCTCTGCACAAATGGAGGGCGCCGCACTGGATCTCGTGGCGATCCAGGGACAGATCGCGACTACACAGGAAGCGTCTTCGCACCGTGAGCGGAAGATCCTAGATAAAAAGGAGAGGGATAAGGCAAGGAAGAGAACTGAGCGACACAAGGATGCACAAGATTACGCGAGGATATGTGAATTGCTTGAAATTGCATTGACGCCGAGGAGTTCGCTTGCCCATCGCAGTGAGTGTTTGTGTATTCATCCTCGTCCGAGGTATTGAGAATTTCATAGTTCTAGTTGGTGTTGAGGCGGTGGTGGAGCGGTTGAAGCTTGACAGTGACGTTCGAGATCAGCTTAGAGAAACTGAAGCTTGT